>JAKSZP010013441.1:0-108669 GCA_022478985.1 Massospora cicadina
GTGCCCTCCATCTAAAGTGATATGGCGTGAGGTGCAACGTCTGTTTCGCCAGGATTAGGCACAGCCCTTCAGCCTGTCTAAGGACATGTTTGCTTTATCCATGGCTTCCCCTCTTCCACCCTCCCTCCATGCCTTAGTAGTCACAATCACTATGTGGACTATACACACGATTGTCTTAGATGCTATCTCAGGCTCCACCCCCACCCTCTAAGAAGCTGTACGCTGGTTCTAGGCGCACCTTGTGGACCACTTTCAAGCGTGGATGTTTGTGTACCTCCCACCACATCGCCGCCAGTTGGTCTCATCCTGGTTCCCAGTTTGGTTCATAGTTTCAGACCCTTTCCTACATACGTGCTCAATAGTGGAGCCTGCCCCTGCACAGGTTACCCCTCCCATTCTCTTGGCGTTCCCGCTGTCAACAGGAGATAGCTTTTGCTTCTCTGGGGTGCCCTCCTATCGCTGGAGTTTATGTTAATAGTGTCTTATCAGAAGTTTCCCTCCCTGGTTGGCCTTCCCCAAAAAAATTTTAAATTTTTTATATTGACAACTTATAAGTTTTTGTAATTTGATAAATATGACAGATGTTATATATTCCTTTTTAGAGTTAGTATATTACTTATCCAATAAAATTTGGGCTATTGTAGTTGCATCTTTATTGCAACAAAAATCTAAAACCAAAATAGCCTTTGATTAACAAAAATCAGCAAAGTCCTATAAACTACATCCTTAATGTTTTCCTAAAACTAAATCTGCATATCAAAATCAAGCTATATTACCTGGAAGTATAAAAATAGAAAATTGAGGCAATTGTAAAGAGAGTATCTGTAACTCTCCCATTCCCAGCGAGGTGGTGCAAGATGCACAGCTACACCGCTAGGGATCTAGCATTAGAAGGAGGATGAACAGGGCATCACTAATGATGCTGGAGAAAAAGGAACCCAGGGCAAGGGAGTACAACGCTATATGTAGTAGTTGAAAGCCAATAAATAACAATACTTGGTAGGACACAAAGGGGAGTCCACAACCAAGCGGAGATATGTGCAGTAGTGCTTGGGTGCCTCAATTAGGAGGGTACTAGGGCGGCCCTGCGGTGCACCAGATATAGTGAAAATTTTTGCTATAATTTTATAAATTTTATTTGAGGTGGGCCGACCTGGGGATGATACCGCACCAATTAGGGAAGTGAAGAAAATGGGAAAGGAGGATAAAACCCGGAAAACCTCCATGTGCAGCGTATGATAGGCCAGGAACTCCATGGACCGCCTTTGCTATTTGCTATCTCAGTTTGGGGCATTGGAGCGCAAAACCAACACAGTCAAAATCGTCCTCTACCCAAAGTCCATTACCGGGATCAAACTCGGGAGGCAGTGGTAGAGGGTCTATACTCTACCACTGGGGTATCCTCCCTGAAAATTTTTGCTATAATAAAATGGACACCGTTGTTAAAGACCACCTCAAGGAGGTCCATGCACAGGTGCGCCCAAGGAACCATAATTTTAAAAATGTAAGCTAATAGGAATTTTTTAGAAGGAATCAACTAACGAGGAAGGTTGGTCTTGAGGAATATATTAAATAATTGGGGGGAGGGAGGGAATCGTTAGTTGGAGGAAGTGGTGCTAAGCCCAGGTGCACCAATAAGCGCACGCTTTTATTGGCCAGGGTACTATATCTTGAAATTGACCAAACTCAAGTTATTTATTGTGAAAATGGCTGATACAATTGCGAAATTTCAAATATCAAACGGAATTTGAAACCCCATTTGCTAATCAACTGAACTGAAACGTCAACATTATACATATAGCTAGTGCATATTAACGCCCTTGCCATAACACTGGGCTTAATGTCACGCACATCCCCTAGGCTGACCTAGGCATATCTGGCCTGAACCCAGCGCTAGTCTAGGGTATGTTTGAGGTCAGGAAGTCCTGACAAGTTCACCTTTTTGGCCTCTTGACGACTAGTTAAATTTTGCAGTTGGTACCCTCAATTATGTCATCAGGCCATGGTATTTCCCTCTCATTCGTTTGAGGCTCTATTCCCCTCCAGGGGCTATCACCAGGGAAAAGTTCTTGTGGGGTTGGGGCAACTTCATAGTGGTGATGGTTTCTGAGACTTGGGTCCTGCAGCTTCAGGGAACCGCTTGTGAAAAACCTTGATCAGATCCTGGGCATGGGCACAATTGCGTGCTGGTAACCAACTGTTTCCCACTTTATCATTATACTTTCAGGATACTAAGTACTCATGCCATCTTCTTAATTTGCAGGAGGCTTAAATCTCCTCAACTTCCCACACTGGTTCAATCAATGAGTTAAGCCTCTGGAGTCTCTGGTGGGGGGCCCTCAAATAAAGTAAGCTTGCTTTCATGGAAGACTGAAAAGATCCAGAATGAAGGGGGAGATCCAACTGGTATGAGGTGTGGCCCACCTTTCTGACAACGAGGTAAGGCCCAAATTCTCTTTGTTCCAGTTTTTACATGGTAGCTTGATGGGGATGTTTTTAGCATCCAGCATCACTAGATACCCTTCCTTGTATTCAGGACCTACCTGTCTCTTCATGTCCACGTTCTCCTTGTAAGCTTGCATAGCTGCATCTAAGTTCATGCTCACCCCTGGTTTACTTTCTTTATCATTTTTGCTAAGTCACCGACGCTTCCACCTTGAACCAGAACGGGGCTCCATGTTATAGGTTGGGTTAAAGCCATAGTTGGCGTAGAAGGGGTAACAACATATTGATGCATGTTAGGAGTTGTTATAGCTGAATTGGGCCATAGAGAGATGGGAAACCCAATATGAATTGTCCACGGCAGTGTAACACCATATGAACTGCTCAAAGCACTGGTTCACTAGTTCAGTCTGCCCATCTGATTGGGGGTGATAATAGTTTAATAGCAGGGATGGATCTGAATGGTCTTACACAACTCTTCCCAAAAGACAGAGGTAAACTGGGGTCCATGATCACTAATTGTTTCTTGGGGACAGCATGAAGAGCAAACACATGTGATATGAAGAGCCTAGCCATCTGTAAAAATTTACTAAAGAGGTTGCTATCAGCAAGCAACCTAGTAGCCTTTTTAATGCACAGGTTTGGTTTCCTCATGCACTTTTCACGTTGTATAATAGAATGAATTATCAATCAATAATAGTATGGAGACTCTTATCAGTAGTTGAGTATAAGTTTAATTTTGGCCCAACGCTCAGCCAGTATTCCTAATTAAATACTCATGATATCATACTCGTAGGGATTCGTTACCTTGCTCTTGTCCACCCAATCTTCGCTGAGATACCCTGGTGACAGTTTCTTTGGTACAACACACAGTCAGCAGCTATCCCCAATTGTGGCTCCTTCTTCTCTAGATCCCCGCTTGGATCTTTACTTTTTTCTCTTAAAGAGTCTTTCAATTATTGCCCTCAGCAATGTTATCCTTGAGACAGAACAGCACAATGAATTCTGATGATAGTTTAACTATATACTGAATGAAAAATCTTAGAACTAAATAACTCTTTAACATCTAACTCTTACTATTACTGTTTTTTATTATAGAGAACCCTAGGGAAGTATTAGTGGGGAATTCAGCTGTCTAACCCTTGGTTGACACCTCTCCAATTTTTTGGCAGCCGTTACCATTGAATCACCCATCCTTGTCTCATCAGCGATGGTCTTCCTCATCATGGCTAGGATTATGTCATTATATATCCTAAAGACCTTAACAGAAAGAGTCAGAAAATGTGTCCTTAACGTTTTCCTCTCAATCCAAGTGAACCAACCATAATTGTCTAGCGACCTGCTTAGGTAATGGGACTTATTACCATTAAGAGAGGTCACTCACCAACTGATCAATTTTCTAGTTGCGGTTGGCATCACTCGCCTCACAACTTGCTATTCATTCCCAATCAGTTGGTGATGAAACCTGACCAATCCCAATCAGTACACCTGATAGTTAATCACTATCAGATGCCCCAATTTCATCAGCAACTCCACTTAATGAGATATTAGGTATTCATCCGGATTGATCCCTGACAGATATGACCAGACAAATATCCTAAAATCCCCCAAACATAGTTACTCCAAAACTTGGGCCAACTGATTTCCAATTCACTTCGCCTTAGGGAATTTTCCCCTAGAAATACCAGGTAATCTAGCAGGCTGGGAATATGGGCAAAAATCCCAACACATTCCCCCTATTGCATATATTTCCAGTAAGAAAAGGACCAGGGATTGAGAAAACCGCTTCAGACACTTGGTCAAATACTTCATTGGTTCAAGAGGAGTATACTCATCAATACTCAATGCTTCTCAGGACAACCTTTGGCATATGGCGCTCTTCCTCTTCCTCCTTGCTACTGCCTTCTCAGAGCGTCATCCTCATGACCTACTGTCATGCCAGGCTGATCAAATTACATGTTACAATATCTGTTTCAGATCCCAGTTTCCTCCCATCAAGGTATATGACCTGCTGTCATATACAGGATTCTTGGTCCGGCGTCCTTGAGTTTCTGATTTTCTCCTCATCCTAGACAGGAGACTCTTGCTGTCAATGTTCATTTTGTGGCTCAATTAATAATACTTATTTCTATTCGCCCTTGTTATTTCTTTTATAAATTTTGGCTCAAGTCATTCCTAATTCTTCCCTTGGAGAGCATATCTCATTGATTTTGAGATTAATTTCTCTGAAATGGAGCTTAATGGAATGTAGAGTGCATAATGTCAACTTTTATATAAGTCTGACATCCCCCTCTATTCCAGCTCATATGTTGAATTCAGAATCTCGCTACCCGCAGCTTTTGAATATTTTTATGATCAAGACCTCCGTCTCTTCCAGCAGATGAGTCAGGATGCTTGGCAGAACCTCTTTTATGGTCCTTCCAGGACTCATACACCTAGTCTGGCGCCAGCAGCTAGTCCTTCCATTGAATTACCAGAAACAGTAACTAATCCCTCCAAAACCAGGCTAGCTATTGTTTCAAATAACTCTCGGCCAATTCTTCCTCTGTCATCAATTCCTGAGCTGGATTTCAAAACTATCCTGATTTGTCTCCTTTTGCTGATGCACCAGCTATTGTCATAGATGCTCCAGAGATTATGCTGTTTGCTCTTGATTAATCATTTCTTGCTGGGTTGACCTGCTTCCTGAGTTCCTCTTCCAACTCGGGCAAAATTACAAACCCGCTGTTCTGGTATCTGAGCTCACCATTGGTAACAGTATTCACTTTGAGCTCCCCTACGCTGAACTCTGGGTCCAAGTCACTGAGGCTTTGACCCTAGCGCTGAGTCCCTCTGATCTTGATAACATCCTTGATCAGGATACCGCTGCTTATGCTCTTTGCTTTGCTGGCCAAGTCCTTTGAAGTTGGTCCATGAAGCTTCCGGCCTCACCTGGGTTCCACCATTCATTCAGCTTTAGCTTCTTAGAAACCCCATAGTCATCACTTGCATGATGCAATATGCTCCCTGCATGACTATCTCTTCTCTAGCGCTTCCCATCAGTATCTTCTGCTGATGGCGTTGATAGGGGGCATGGTTTGGCAACCCCATCAAGCATCCCTTCTTCATTGCCAGCCCACATGTCCAGTGTTCTTGAGGAAGCCCATCGTCAGGCGCTCAGAACTAATCTTTCAGCTCCAGTACCATATTGAGATTACTAGATATTCACCAATTTCCTCTTCTTATACTGTTGCTTTCCTCCCCGCTCCAAGGTTTCATTATTGGCTTCATCTGACATCTCAATTTCCCTTCCCTAGTTGCTTTCTCGCAGGGATCTGCATCCACTCAAAGAACATGGTTTCATGTAGGTCTCATCCTCGCTAGCATCCAATCTCATATTGATTTTGATGGGCTGTTCTCTCCTACCACAATCCATCCTCCTCCCAAGAGGTGACATAGGTGGAATCATCCCCATACTCAGGACAATTAGTAAAATAAAAATCATAAAATTATATTAGCTTTTTTCTCTGTGAGGTATATAATTTTTTTCCAATATCTTTTATCAATTTTTAATTTTTATTCTTATTTTTTCCTATGGGACTTAGTCTTGTTTTGGCTCAGTGGTCCATCTTTTTATTTTTTCCCCAAACTGGGTCCTGGGTACTTAAACCTGCCAGTTTATTATGATTCAGAGGTCCTTTTTTGGACTTAACCATCTATATTGGTCCAGAGGTCCTTTTTCAGACTTGACCTAATCTCAGGACATGACCACGAAATGGTTCATCAGTCCTTTGGGAACTCTTTATTTTTTCATCGACCCATTGCTTTAGATACTTAGCGTGGACTTGATTCACAACTCTTCCATTCAAGAGATTCTTGATGGAGTAAGCATCAGTCACTGTCTTGGCGATTACATTTAATGACCCAACCACAATGCATATTGTTTGTTTCTTCATCCAAAACCATGCATATTTCAATAGGCAACTCTTTTCCCTATTTGATATTCTTCTAAGGCTGGTCAGTCCTTGTCTCCATTGATTTCGCTCATATCCTTTTCTAAAGTTTGTATCAAATGATTGCAATTGCATAACAATCAGGATATTTGTCAGTCAGTTCAGGTATTGCTTGGTACTCATCCCTGATAAAGGCTCTACCACCAAATATAAAATTGACGGCAACTTGGCCTTTCTCCCATACAACTATTCAAACGGCGCCTTTCCTGTCGCCATATGATGACTAACATTGTAGGCGAACATCACTAAACTCAGGTACGCTCCCCACACGGATGTTCTCCCTGCGACTAGCTTCCTCAGCATCACAGCCAGCGTTCCTTTCACCCTTTCTACCACTCCGCTTGTCTCCAGCTGGTAAAGTATTGACATGACTCCTCTGATCCCCGTTATCATTTAATCTTGGGATTACATGAGACATGAATTTGGTCTCATTGTCACTAAGCAGGACCTGCGGACATCCATGCTGGTATACTACTTGATCCAGTATGAACCTCGCAATACTGGTAGCATCTACTCTCATTAGGGCCTTAATCTCGACCCATCTCATCAGATGGTCGATGGCAACTATGATGTACTTAAATCCCCCTGTGCTTATTTGTCAGCGTACCCCTCATGTTAATGAACACCGTGTGCCAGGCAAATCCAGGGCGGACCAGTTGGTATCCAGTTGTATTCTTATGTGATTTGTGCAGCTGGCACTCCATACAACAAGCCAGATGATCCACGACATCATAGTTGATCAATTCCTAGTAATAGTACTAGCAAATATGGTCGGTTGTTTCTCTCAGGCCTCCATGCCCAACAACCTTGTGAGCTGCTTGCACTATAGCTGCTCTTTCCAACAGTTTTGGGAATAATAGCCACTTCCCATTGATCATATTTAATACTTGTCCATCCATTGTCTTAGTGTTTTCGATTGCTTTTCAAAGCGCACCTTGTATTTCTCATGTCTCATCCCCAATTTTTTCCGTCGACCATTCTCTGGAATAGATCATCCACCTGTGGGTATACCATCTGGACCATTGGTAACTGTGATAAGCCATCCGCATTCTGGTGAAAAACCCTGCTCAGTGGACAATCTCATGATCATAAGTCTGAAGCTAAGTGCCCATTGGGCCAGTCATCCTTCTGACTCTCTTAAAAGTGCAGCCAATGCAGTGAAGAATGGCTCGTTACCACCTTATAGTGCATTCCATGGATGTACACTTGAAACTGCTTAAATGTGTAAATGACTGCAATGCATTTTTGCTCAGTCATGGTGTAATTCCTCTCAGAAGCTAAGAGTGTACAGCTTGCATACGCCAACAGATGTTCATCCCCAAGTTTGTCTACTTGGATCAGTATGGCGCCAATTGCCATCAATGAAGCATCAGTTTGAATAATAATCTCCTTATCAAAATTCAGATATTTCAGAATTGGCGAATCTATTAAATAACAGCATAACTCATCAAAGGGGTCCTGGGCCTCTTCATTCCATAAAAATCCTTTTTTGAATCCTTTAATAAATGGAATAATGACTTGGCTATTCAGGCGAAGTCCTGAATAAATCTTCTATTATTTTCAACCATCCCAAGGAACACTTAAATGTCTCGGACACTCTTCAGCACAGCCATACATTCTATAGCTGCTATCTTCTGAGTTATCAGCTGCAATTCAACTGAGTTGATTAAGAATCCCATATATTACAACTCTTTCTTAAAGAAGTGGCACTTCCTTGGCTTGATCTTCAGGATAGCCATGGACAGTCACTTAAATACTTTTTAAAAATGGTGTAGGTGATCATTAAACGGCCTACTGACCAGTGTATATCATCGAAATATACCAGGACTCATGACGACTTCAATTCGCTCAATAACACATCCATGGCCCTCTGAAACGTTGCAGGCGCATTGCATAGACCCTGGGGTATCCTCGTCGGTTGGTATAGCCTCTGCGCGGTAATAATTGCACATTTTTCTTGGTCTTCCTTTGGCAAGTCGATCTGCCAATATCCTGAGATCAGATCCATTGCAGAGAGGTATTTCGCTTCTCCCAAATGATTTAGTGCATCATCAATCCTCAGTAGGGGATACAAATCTTTCTTCATAATTTTATTCAGCCTTCAGTAGTCAATCACCACCCTGTTGGATCCATCCTTCTTCTTAATGATAAGAATTGGACTTGCCCAGGGACTTGACAATGAAACTAGAAGCCCATGCTTCAATAGTTTGCTAATTTCATCCTTCACTACCGCTTTGGTGGATTTTAATCATCGTATTGGTCTCATCCTTATTGGAAAATTTTCCCTGGTTTCAACCTTATGGATCTCATCTTGTGTGCACCCCAAATCATGGTTATCCTGAGTGAACACTTCCTGATACTTAGAAATAATTTGAGCACCTCCTCTTGCTGTCCTCCTGACAGATCAGCGAGTTGCTCTTTATCAACCAATAGGTTGATACTCTCAATTACCCTGGCTGATAATTTCATCTCATAAGGATGGAATTTCCTCTAATCAGCTGTCGAGATTTCTTGTCACTTTTTAGGTCCAAAACTCATAGACCATAATACTCAATAATTATATCTTTTATATATCTTTTATGTTTTTTGTATTTTTCTTTTGCAATGGAACTTGCAACCTACAAAAAGGTTCAGAGGTCCTTCTTTTCCCCTTCATACAAACTGTGTCCTAGGTACTTAAACCTACCAGTTATCATGGTTCAAAATCTTATTATCTTAAGATTTAACCAACCATTTGGTTCAATGGTCCTCTTCTAGGACTTAACCTAAATCTCTGGACATAACCAATTAATGGTTCTGAGGTCCGCTGGGAACATAGAAACTATTTCTCTTAGACTCAATACTTCCAATTAGTATTTACCTTCTTTTACTATACAACCAGCAGCGCAGTCTCTTCATGTATAGGCTATACTTGCCGACCTTTGCAATTCTCTTAAATATTAGGCCTTTAATCCCTTCTGGTTATTCGTCCAACAGGTCCTAATTTCATCTCTTATTTCGGCAACTGATGGTTTGGATACTCATATCCCATTAGCCAGAAGTTTCATCCAATTGTCCAGATTGTTTTTCTCCTGAAAACAAATTTTCAGCCTTCATGGCCATTTTAATTACAAAGGTCGTTCTGGCCTTGTTAGCTTCATTCAATTTCTCCTAAATTGATGAACTCATCTCCAGCAGCTTCTGACCATTTATTGAGTGTTATTGATTCAAATGATTTTCTCCACTATATTGGATTATCCATTTCCTGTTTTTGTCTTCATATCTTCATTGGTATGGCAATTTAATTCTCCGGATTGATTGCTTCCTATTTAATAAATGCCTCATCTAAACACTCTCTCCTCAGGACTATTTAATGCTGACCCAATTTCAAACTGAGTTGATCTTGCTGCTCCTCAGGATTATTTAAAGCGGCCCCAATTTCAACCTGAGTTGATCCTTCTTTTCCTTGGGACTATTTCCAGAAGACCCAATTCCAACCCAAGTTGGCCCTGCTGATACTCTCCATCTCAAGTAGATGTCAGTGGAACTGTTTTCCAAGAAGCTCTAGATATTTCCATATCTAGGCTTCAAGTCCTTTTCCCTGAAATTAAGTATCTTCATTTTTCTTCACTTGGAGCTCCACTTCTGAGCTGGGTGAACACCACTGAATGTGATCCTCTTCACGTTCTATCTTCATTACTTCCTTCAGTAACTTATTTCCAAAATTGGAAACATCTTCATGGGACATCATGTTTTAAATTCTTCAACACAACTACCCCTATAGTGAGCACCAAATTGTAAAGATTTACTGAAGTGGTTGTTATTGCCAAGCAACGTAGTAACCTTTTTACTACAAAGGTTTAGTTTCCTCATGCACTTCATCACGTTGTATAGTAGAATGAATTATTAATCAAAAATAGTATGGAGACTAATATCTGTAGTTGAGTATATATTATATTTTGGCCAAACGCTCAGCCTGTATTCCTTGAAAAAATCACATGATGTCATACTCGTAGGGATTCATTCTCTTACTCTTGTCCACCCAATCTTCGCTGAAATACCCTGGTGACAGTCTCTTCAGTCCAACACACAGTCAACAGCTATCCCCGATTGTGGCTCCTTTTTCTCTAGATCCCCGCTTAGATCTTTACTCTTTTCTCTAAGAGTCTTTCAATTATTGCCCTCAGCAATATTATCTCTGAGACAGAACAGCACAATGGAAGCTGATGATAGTTTAACTATATACCAAATGAATAATCTTAGAACTTAATTAACTCTTATTATCTAACTCTAATTATTAATGTTTTTTATTATAGTGAACCTTAGGGAATATATAATGGGGAATTCAGCTGTCTAAACCTCAGTTGACACCTCTTCAATGAAATGGCAGCCATTGCCATTGAATCACCCATCCTCGTCTTGGCAGCGATGGTCTTCCCCATCCTGGCTAGGATTCCGTCATTGGACACCCTCGAGACCTAGATGGAAAGAGTCAGAAAATGTGTCTCTAACGTCTTCCTCTCGATCCAAGCAAACCATATTTGGCTAGCAACCTGCTTAGGTAATGGGACTTATTACCCATTAAGGCATGTCACTCACCAACCAATTGATTTGCTAGTTGCAGGTGGCATTACTCGCCTCACAATTTGCTATTCATTCCCAATCAGTCAGTGAGAAACCTGACCAATACCAATCATTATACCTGATAGTTAATCACTATCAGATGCCCCTATTTCGTAGGCAATTCCACCCAATGAGATCATAAGTATTTGTCCAGATTGATCCTCAACAGTTACAACCAGGCAAATATCCCAAAATTTCCTAATTGTAGTTACTCTGAAACTCAGGGCAACCATATTTTTAATACACTTCGCCTTAGGTAATTTTCCCCTAGCAATGCCAGGTAATCTAGCAGGCTGGGAATATGAGCAAAAATCCCAACACCATCTCAGCTGCGGTTACCATGGTTCTTCAAGAAATAAAGTGGGCGAGTTTCTTAAAATAGTTCACCACTACCATGATGGCATTGTAGGATTCAGATACAGGTAATTCCAAAATAAAATCCTCCAATAAAGACATCCAAGATCCTTCAGCCTTTTGAACTGGTACCAACAACCCCGCTAGTGGCTGGCGATTCAGTTCTATTTGGTTGCAGAAAAGGCACTCTTTACAATACCTGGTCACCTGAAATGCTAACCCCTTCCAATTGTAAGTGCAGCAAATTAGCTCTAGAGTCTTCGCCTTCCCAGGATGATCAGTGGTGATTCCGTCATGATGGTCCCAGATGATTTCCAGGTGAAGTGGTCTGGAGGGAACCCATAAGCGTCTCAGAAACCATACCATCTCATCCTTCACGTGGTAACCCCTGGTAATGTCATCCTTATTCAATGCGCTCTTGGTAAGGACCATAGTATATTTGGCTGATAACGGCTGATAAAGGAATACTTTTCTAAACATACCATATTCCTCCGCATTTTCCAGAGGAGCAAGCACTGGCCCGTGGGCCAAGGTAGAGGGAAGTTGAGACAAAATCTTACCTTGAGGAATCATCAAATGGGTATTATGCCCCTCTACCTCCTTTGTATTGGGAGCTAGTGAAGGGTTGTGGCTCAAAGCGTCCGCCAAACCATTCTCCTTGCCATTTGTAAACTCATAGGAAAACACAAATTGGGCTAGGGCCTCATGCCAGCGGGTTTGCCATGAGGTCAAGACATGAGGTGCGTGGTAGTACAATAAAGCATGGTGATCTGTATGCACACGGAATGGCTGGAATGAGCCATGCAAGTGATGGCGCCAATGAGTCAGCGCCTCAACCCCTGCCAGAGACACTTTGTTGTAAATAGAGTAGTTTAACTCAGGCAGGGACATTTTCCAAGAAAAAAATCCCACCAAATGCTCTATTCCATTTTCACTTACTTGTATTAAGGCAGCTGCTATGGCGAAGTTTGAGGCATCAGTAGCCACAATAAACTCTTTTCCTTGGATCTAAATGGTGAAGGATGGATGTGGACATCAGGGTGCACTTTACAGCTTGAAAGGCATCCTGCAAAGTTGTGAGACCAATGGGGCACTTTAGCTCCACTCGCCTTATACATGGGCGCCATTTCAGAAAGATTTGTGTGATTTTTTTTGGAAGGTACATATCCTCAAAAACTTCTCAATTCCTTAACTGGAGTGGTGGTGGGCTACTTACAATTCGCCTTTTCCTTGTCTACAGTTATCATGTGGCCTTGATCAAACACTATATTTCCCAGGAAGGTGACCTGAGACTTGAAGAATTCGCACTTAATGATTTTCAGCATAAAGATGGCTGTCTTTAACCTCTCCACTACTTGCCAAAAAGTGTACTGCATGAGACTCATGATCAGGTAAAAACGCGAGAATATCATCCATGTAGGCTACCGCACATATCACAGAAGGTCTCAAAGCCACATCAATATTGTGTTGAAAGATAGCAGGGGCATTTTTAAGCTCAAAGGGCATAATCCAAAAATTGGAAAATTCCTCTTCTGATACGAAATGGAGTTCTACTCCTTGCCCTTCTTGATCTGGATCTGATTTAACGCGCTTAAATAATCCAGTTTGGAGAAAGCTCTTGCCTTATTACATAGCGCGAAATCGGTTAGTCCACTGGGATGGGATGCAAGTCTGGTACTGTGACGTTGTTGAGATTCCCATAATTTATTATGGGCGTAAGGTACCATCAGCCTTCTCCACAAAGAGATTTGGGGAGCACACTGGGGAGGTACGCTGAAACATTGCGCCTTTAGCTAACTGCTCCTTAACCCATGCATCTAAGGCCGCTTCCCCCATACAGTCAAAGGGTAAATGGGTGAAGATATATGCACCAGATCAATGGTGAGCTTGAACTCACAATCAAACTCTGAATATGATGGTAGTACATAGGCTAAAGCTGCATCAAACGAGGATTCCAACCCTTCCAAACAGGAAGCTAAGGATACATTCATTGAGGGTTTCAGCAATGGAGCAAGACTGAGAGTGTAGAGATTGGGGAAGTGGGGCAGATCGCCCTGATAATTAGCCTCAGACAAGGTTAAACTATCATATGACCATTCTTCAAAATTTTAAGGACAAAGCATTGTCTTTCAAGTTTGTCCTGGCGTCAAGCTTTTGCCACCACTCTACTCCCAAAATAATGGGTTACATGATTTTTTTGATAGCTTGGAAGCAATCAGCCAAATGGTATTTGCCAACTTGATAATTCACTAAACCAGGACTTTCAGAGTGGGATTATCTGAGGAAGCCCCTCCCCTAACCATACAACCTGGCAAGTAACTCAGCTTAAGGTAGTCGACTAGTTCTTGGTCAATAATATTATCAGAGGCTCCTGTATCCACCAAAATAGTTGTGCTGATTTTTCCTAAAGGGGATGAAAGGGTAGAAGTCAACAAGAAAATATTTAGAATGGTCTTTATTAATAGCAGACAACACCAACACTTCACATAATAATCTTCTTCAGGCATAAGCATGCCTCCAGGGCACGTTTTTGCATCAAAAATGGAGAGGGATAGTTGGCTACTCTTACTATTGAGGTCACATATCCCACCATATCTTCTGCAGTTGCATAAACATTTTTACATTGTAAAAGTAACTCCTTCTACACCGCTTGTGTTCTGCAGATCATGGTAGGGGTCAAGCGCGGGTTCTCAGGGGTGACCTGGTATACTGAAATTGGTTCCAAACTAGAGCCATAAGAGAATAAATATAGTTTGGAGTATATATGGTATTGCCGTTATAAAATGCGTTTTTAGTTGTGAATGACCCTATCCCTCTTACAGCAATGAATTGGACATCATTATCTAAGGCCATCACCGCCAGGCCCTTTTTCAACAATTATGCCTGCACTATCCAAACGCGGTGCCAAGAAAACTTTTATTTTAATTATTTTTTTCAATAATCTTGGTGGAAAGTCAGAGAATCACGACTCCCAAATTGCAAAGCATCCAAATATACCAGTTACAGGCAAGAAGAGTGGGCACTTTCTCAGTCAGAGGTACCAAGAATAATTCCAAGACTTCCCAACCATCAGCTGAATGAGATTACAGTGGTGAGCCCCATTGAGGCCATGACAAACGACAGGTGCACCCAATTTGCACTAATCAAAAGCCCACTTTGATAATATATATTTATTCAAAATAAATTTGTTGGTCAAATAATGTAAGAAGAGTATCTGTAAATCTCCTATTCCCAGCAAGGTGGTGCGAAATGCACAGCCACACCGCTAAGAAACTAGTCTTTATAAGGAAGATTAACAGGGCACTGCTAAGGATGCTGGAGCAAAAGGAACCCAGGGCAAGGGAGTACAACGCTGTATGTAGTAGTTGAAAGCCAACAAATAACAATACTTGGTAGGACACAAAAGGGGTTTCCACAACCAAGCGGAGATATGTGCAGTAGTGCTTGGGTGCCTCAATCAGGAGGGGACCAGGGCGGCCCAGCGGTGCACCAGATATAGTGAAAATTTTGCTATAATAAAATGGACGCCGTTGTTAAAGACCACCTCAAGGAGGTCCGTGCACAGGTGCGCCCAAGGAACCATAATTTTAAAAAACGTAAGCTAATAGGTTTTTTTAAAAGAAGTCAACTAACGAGGAAGGTTGGTCTTAAGGAATATATTAAATAATTGGGGGGAGGGAGGGAATCTTCAGTTGTAGAAAGTGGTGCTGAGCCCAGGTACATCAATAAGCGCACGCTTTTATTGGCCAGGGTACTATATCTTAAGATTGACCAAACTTAAGTTATTGGTTGTAAAAATTACTGGCTCAATTTTGAAATCTCATTATTCAATTGAGTCTCATAACCCCGTTTGCTGAACAACTGAACTGAACCATTGTCATTAATAATATAGTTAGTGCGTTTTAAAGCCATTGCCGTAACACAGGTCTGAACATCACGCAGATCCCTTATACTGACCTGGGCATATCTAACCTTAACCCAGTGCAAGTCTAGGGTATGTTTGAGGTCAGGAAGGTCTGCCAACTTTACCTTTTTGGCCTCCTGACGACTAGTTAAATTTCTGCAGTTGGTATCCTCAACTATGTCATCAGGCCATGACAACAATATGCATCTTTAAAACAGATATTTTATTCAAGTAAGTCTAAAGCTTTGTCCTTTTATGGAATGCATCATTGTCAAAGAAGTGGAAAATGAGATTAAGACTGGACTGCCAGTTGGGATGCGAGAGCACCCAGAAAGCAATCCAGAATGTTGGGGCATTGCCATCCAAATGACCTGGTAGCGGGAGGGAAGAGAGGTGATTAGAGATTGGTGATTGGTAACCATTGTCACCACCAATTCTTACTAATAACCCAATTGTGGCCACAGCGGTGGTTGCAGATTTTGTCACAGTTAACTCCTTGGGACCATGAAGGGTCCTGGATTCAAAGTAGCCACTGATTGTGGAGCAAGCAGCAAGGTCACAGAACCTCACCCAGTGGGGAGAAATGATCTCCAACAAAAATGGGACACCTTGAAGCCAAAGGTCATCCACAAACGAGGATATCCCCAAAAGGCCACTCACTCAGTAACTCCATTCAATGAGAGTAGGCAGCAGCATCATAATAATGGTCACTAAGGACTGTGTCGTTGCTAGATGACGTGATAGTTGGTACAGATTGCAAAAACAAAGAAGAGAGTGCAGAGGACAAGAGGAGCAACTTGATGAACCTTTCTGACCTAAGGCACACCCTGGACCATTAATGGGTGAGGACAAAATACGCCCAAGTTGGTTCAGGGGGTGCGCTTGATGGACATGAGGGCGTTACAGCATCAGCCTTGCAGTGAACAAGTTATTCATTAGCTAAGGACAGGCATTATGTTTGGTAGGAAAATGATACTTTGAAACCCGTTCAGTTTTTCATATTGCCAAGTCTTGAAAAATTAATTTTCAATAAACTACCCATTTTTGTGCGTATTTAATTTACAGTATCAAAAGGGATGGCAGTTTACAGCGATTGGTTAGATTGTGTGCAGTGCATTACCCAATGGAAAATGACCCCCAATTCAATTAATTATTGTTTTTCGACCAACCTTCTTTGTTGTTCAACTAAATTAGTAAAAACATTCTTTTGTTTTATATTTAAGTGCATTTACTTAATTATGTTTGCCAACCACCATGAGGTCTAGAATAACAAGATGTGTGCCATTCTTGCTTTAGGTCCTCTGTGCATTGTTCTTTCTAATGCTTTGTTTTCCCTTTTTTCAGCGGGGTGTTTCTGGGTAGTGGGGTGGGCCATCTCCCACCACCTCTGATGGAATAGGAGAATTACAGACATGCACTAACATCCCAGTCATTGTGCAACCCTGGTAACATGGTTCTGGGTAGCTACAGCAACAGATAATGGAAAACTTTATAATTAGTAATTTGTCTGTTAGGGGGATTTGCTTATTTCAAACAAAACTTTAAAAATTGGACTACAACTATACCAGTATAGGGATGATTGTCTTAAGTACTAAAGGGCTTAGGGACTTAATGTGAATGTATGAATGAGGGTATCGCAATCCCAACCAATTTTGGTGGAACAAGATTTTTAACTAACTAAGCACCAAATTGACCTTCTGCTGGCCAGCTGACTCTCTCTCAGGTTCCACCAATAAACCTTTCCTCCCATCACAAATCCACTCAGTGGAGCAGTGTGCTTTGTTTGGTAGGTGACTGCTTGCGCTCATGGCAGCCTTCAAAGGCACAGTTTCATTTGGTATTAAAGGGATCTATCACCCTTGACCCCACTAAAGTTTTGGACCCCCCAATTTATCCAGTTTTTCACCTCCTCAGCAGGAACCCAATATTTTCACTGGGGATAGGTGCTCGCCACTCTCCTTATGGTAGCATCCTACTGCTGCCACCTCCATGCACACCCCCTGATCCGCTGGAGAAACTCTTGTGTGGTAAGGTAGGGGGAAAGGGGGCCACCTTGAGGGTGTATATCATCACCCACCTCTTGTCAACCACATGGGCCAAATTGCACTGGGTTACAATGGGGACTGCCACCTTCTTTACCCCTTTTTTAGTGCAAAATGAAAATTCTTCACAATCAAGGCTCAGGGGGTGCTCCCCCAGACTTGGATTATCCTTCCCTTTTTGAATTGGGGGAGTACCGCCACTGGGGACTTAGGTGAGTGTGACATTCAAACGAGCCTTTGGAATCTTAATAGCCAAGAGCATGGTGAAGTTCAGGGGAGATGGGGAGCCTCAAGGTGCAAAGCGTGAAAGTCCTCCACCAACTTTTACAATTGGCACATTCATGAGCACTGACACAACTGCTCTCATACACGGGAACCCCTTCCAGGCCTTGAGATATTGTACTGAAAGGTGAGATTTCCAGGAAGCCAAAATTACTATAACCTCTACCTCCTCCAATCCTTCAATCACAATAGGCTCCAGCTCCGCTGAGATCTTACCCTTAAATGAGGGCAAATGCAACATGTGGAAAATGGGGTGCTGCTTTAAGTGGGCTGAGAGCGTCAACTGAAATGCCCAATTGATCAAGTCTGTCTCACCGCATGAGGACTAGAACGCTCACTTGCAAATTTCTTGGAGGGCACCTGAATTTGTAGATGCTGCATGTCCAACATTATGGAGGACCCCACCCCTGATTTCATGGGCCAGTAGACATTTACAGTCTTCAAACCACTTGCAATCAATGATGGCCTTAGTCAAATGCTCCAGAACCAAGGACTGTGTGCTCCAGATGTGCTGCGCATGATCCGCCACAGCTGGACCCACAGGCTAAAGACTCAGCCCCACAAAAAATGAAGGTTTGTACTCCAGCGTGGCCTCATATGACGGGAAACCAGTGGACGCATAAGTGACATTATTATATGCAAATTGAGCCAGCGGGAGGTCGTCCGCCTAGGTGTCCTGTGCAGTTGCGGAATAACAGCAAAATTACTGCTCAAGGATCTGGTTAACTTGCTCCATTTGACTGTCTGATTGAGGATGGTATGCGGTTGAGCAAAATGGTTTAATCTTCAACATTAACAGAATTTTATTCCAAAATCACGCCATAAACTGTGACCCATGAGCACTTATGACCTCCTGTGGCAACCTAAATATTAAAAATACATGCCGCACAAAGAAATGGGCCATCTCTTTTTAAGTGATGGTAGAGGAACAAGGGATAGATAGGGAGAATTTAGTAAAGTGATTCATGACCACCATAATGGTGGTAAACCATTGGAGCTGGGAAGCTCAATATAAATTGACAGAAACTGAGGTCCATGGGACCTCCGCCTACTGCAGGTGATGAAAAAGATTATTCTTACATAATCTATCTGACTTAGCCCACATGCATGTCACACTTCATGACCCATGCCAGAATATCCTGAAAATGCTCAGCCAGTTATATGTCTGCTTAACAAAATTCAGGAATTTCTTATTCCCCAGATGCCCCACTATGGGGGGTCATGATGCGCCCTGATGACTTTGTTGCGAAAATGGGGTGCACCCACAGCATTGACTGATATTGAACATTTCCTTCCACCAAGGAATAGTGGTACCACTTATGCATCAAAAGTGCCAGCTGGTCCAACAACTCAAAACCTTCCAAGTAAGCCATTTTGCCTGCTAATAACCTAAAGACCAGAGGCACATCCAGAGCCAAATTACCACTGAAATTGTGGTAGGAGCAATACCTAAGGTCTGGGTCAGCGAAATTACTGTAATTAACTCCTTTTCATCCGCCTCCACCTGACTCAATGCAGGGTTGCAGCTCGAAAAGTTTGCAAGAACATTCAACGCCCCTTTCATAAAGTCTCGTATTTGTAATAAAACTGTGGAGATTGTGATACATATGGGACTAATAAGGTGCCAACTTCTGTGGTTTTCATAAATAAATAAATAAATAAATAAGAGCTGATGATTTATCTACATGGTCACCTCATGCCGCATACCCTGCAGAAGATATCACAGTAGGTAAGAGACCATTAAAGTGGCCAGCTCTTTGTCATAAGTTACCAAGACTGTTCAGATAAGGAAAACTTGCAGAAAAAATAAGAAACTGGGTGTCTTAAACCATCACACACCTTCAATAATACTGGCCCACAGCAGTGGAAAAGGTGTCACATGCTATTATAAATGGCCTGGTGGGGTCCAAATGTTTGATAATTAGAGAATCCAAAAACTCCTCCTTAATGGAGTTGAATGCCTGCTGGCACTCCTGTCAAGAAAACTCCATAAGAAGTTTAGAACGGCCTGACAGTCAGGATGCGTAAGCACCCGAAAAAGCAAGCCAGAATGCCAGTGGCATTGCCACTAAAATGACGTTGTATGGTGCGTAGAATTGGGCAACAATGACTCGTTGATGTGTGGCAAGCGCGAAAAGAAAACTGGCAATGAACCAAACAGATACAACCTCAGACCCTTCGGGCCTTGCTGCAAAGGGTTGCACTACTGGATCAACTGTTTTGGGATCTCCAGTGGAAGGGATCATTAAAGAAGAGGCAAGGGGGCGGATCCTTGCTTGAAGGTGAGATATGTTAGGCCACAGGATTCTGATATCCTGATAGTGGATAGCTTCAATATTGGGATTAAATTCTCAGAAATTTCTTTCATGATGGATCCAGTTTATTATGGTGGGAGCTATTGTTTATTTAACCGAGGTAAGCCGACCAGGGGACGGACATTACCAAATATAATTGAAAATAAGGGAATAACTGACAAATATAAAATTGGGGCCTCCAGGGTACTCAATTACCCCTGTTGCCAGCGGGACTGCCAAGTATGGTGGGGTTGGTGCGCTACTCTGAGGGGGTTTCCCCTGCTATGGAGCAAGTGTGAAGGAAAGGATCTGTGTGGAGGAACCAGAGTGGTAACCATGATTCTATGAGCGCTTTTTGCCTTGGTCTCATATATCCATAGAGCCAGTCTTGGAAGTGCTCTAGTAAATGGACATGAAATTTGTTAATAACCCCATGAATGGTTGGGACCGTGCCCTTGAAGCATCTAATGCAATTGTGTAGATTGTCCAAATTGCAATGGGTATTATTAATGAACGGAGGGTAGATGGGAATGGTGACTTGATCTGGAGCGCGAAGATGTTCTTTGATATCGAGAATTCCTGTTCGTTTTGGATCTTGAGAAGGCGTGAGACTTCCTGCCATATAGCTCTGGTTGGGGGGCATGTTTCTAGGCGGTGATGTAGGGATCCCTCCCCTCCACATACTGCACATGATTTTGGAGGGAGTTGGAACGGTCCGCCATCCTATAGGTCATTCTCAGGCAGCGCCAAGCGTTTGCTCTTATCCTTGGCTGTAGGAGTGGGTGGTGAGTCATTTTCCATATTTCCTTCTGTGTGGTTAAATCATAGGGAATGTCCAACGCATCTAGGTACTTATATCTAGAAATGGTTGGGGTCATAGCAAGCATGCCTCTCTGGGGGCGACTTTCTGGATTTCTTAATTTTATTGGGGGCTGGGTCGTCCCCTTCCCTGTATAGTACCCATGTTCTCTATTGCCCATCCCATATGGCGGATAGTTTGGAGGATATGTTTGAAATGAGGGGAGGTTCCATGCGGTCCCGTTGCAGTAGGGTGTTTAACAAGGTATGAAAGTAGTCTGGGTGGACTATGTGGGTTTGCTAATTTGAGCGCCTGTGCAAAGTTAGTCCTTGCTGCTCTAAACCAATGTTGTTGCAGGAGGTCTGGAGCAAGAACTTCCTTTATCCATGTACCCAGGATGCGATTGGCGTGGCTCTTTAAATTATTAGTCCCATCCCTCCGCTTGAGCGTGGGCCAAATAGTGTTTCCATCCATATAGGAGGGTGAGAGCCAGGCCACAGCCAGCCCTGGATAAGCGCGCGAATTAAGATTATAAAGGTAGGTGAGAAGGCGATTGCGTGGGCCTGGTACCACAGTATTGGGAGGATGAGCGAGTTAGCAACTGTAACTCGTCCTGTTAATCCTGGGGTTCTTCCCTTGAGGGAGGCGACGCGTTTGGATACCCGTTGTAAAAGGTTACTTTCCATTGTCTCATTAGCATATCCCCTGATTCTAGCCAGATTCCAAGGTGTCATAAAGGATTGGTGGTGGAAGGTGTTGCAAAGGGTAAAAGGGTTGGGTTTTTTCTTAGTGTGTTGGTATGAGGTTCTAATGTTGAGGCCCAATTGTTTGTGTATTTGCCTAAGAGGATGATTTCTGTCTTTCTTTTGTTGAGCGATGCATTGCTCACCTTAAAGTATTCCTCTAGAGTGCGTTCCAGCTGTCGGACATCTTCATTGTTTGCTATGCCTGCTATGCAGTCATCCGCAAAGGCCAGTATCTTGACTGTTGGTTGTCCTTATGCGGTTATCCCCATGAGACGTGAGTCAGTTACTCGGAGGAGTGGGTCAAAGCTGAAATTGTATAGCAGTGGGCTGAGGGGATCCCCTTGTTTGAGCCCTCTGTGTGGTTTAATCTTGTTTGTTAGGAATCCAGGGCCGCATACAGCCATGGTTGCAGATTCTGTTAGGAGCATCGCCCATTATATAAATCCTAGTGGGAGTTTGTAGGCATGTAGACATTCTTTTAGGTATGTCCAACAATCACGGTCATACACCTTTTCCTCATCCAAGAAGATCAGGGCACCAGTTGATTTAGATTGACAAATGTTTGCAACAGGGTGAATGTTGTTCCAGATTGAACGCCCTGGTATAAACCCAAACTGGTTGGGTGATAGGACGTCAGATGCAATTGCACCTAATTTAGCTGCTACATTTTTTGTTAGAATTTTTGTGTCAGTGTTGGAGAGTGCAATTGGGCACCAGTTGGCCAGGTCCAACTTGTCACCCTTTTTATACAAGGTTATAATATAAGATTCATGACCTCCTGGTAATAGGCGTGTTTCCAACAAGCTCTGGTTCATAGACGCCAATAGGAGGGGGGCGATTTGTTGAAAATATTTTTTATAAAATTCGTAGGGTATCCCATCAGGCCCTGGGCATTTCCTATGTGGTGCACCGCGAATTTTTTTCTAAAGCTCCTCCTGTGTAATAAGGTATAGTATATTGTAGTTCGGTGGTGTACTTTGTATCTCGGCAGTTTGTATAAAATCTTTAATTTTTTGTGAATCTGTTGGCATTTTGCGATATAATTTGGTGTAATAACGGTGTACTTCCGCCTTGACCTCCTCAGGGTTAGTTGCCATGGTGCTGTTGGTCTTGCAGACCTGTGTGCGCATAAGCTGGTTTCCACGGGAGTGGAATTTGTGGAAAAAGTATGTGTAACAGGTTTTGCCTTCCTTTATGAACTTACCTTTGTTCAATACTTTGATTCTGTGTTGGTGTTCAAAGATGAGATTGCTAAGTTGGGCAGAAATTTCTGCCCATTTGCATCCCCAGTTGGGGCTATAGCCAGATCTCGGAGTATTTATTTCCAGGTGGTCTAGTTCCGCCAAGGTACGCTTGATTGTGGTCATGTCCGCGGTTTACTTAAATGATGCAATATGTTGGGTTTTGTTGATTAATTCCTTTTTGAAATTTTCCCATGTTCCGATGGGATGTGAAGTGAATGAGGCTGTGAATTATGGGTTTGTAGCCTTGTTTTTGACCCAGTCAGATATCACAGGCATTTTATATCTTCTGGGTGAAGCTTTTTCCAAGGTGACACCTGTGTGTGGGATTGGGTTGGCGCTAACTACACTGTAACTAATTGGTAGTCAGAAAAAATGATCTTTTTTTTATAAATTTGGAGATTCTTGAGCGATGGGATTGCAGGACAAGGATGTGATCAATGTGACTCATCAATATGAGTGCTCTCTCACATGTGTTGGGCTGCATCATGTGGGGAAGTAGTGGTGAACTGGGGGGAAGAGCATCCTGAAAGTTAAGAGATGCCTTCATTGTGCGGAATTCAATGTTTCCAGGTGGGTATCCCCTGGGATTAGGCCATCAATCTGTATTGGGGTTATATCAGCAGTTTAAATCGCCTAACATAATGGTATCTGGTGGGAGGGTGAGAGTAGAAATGTTTTCAAAAAATTGTTTTCTCTCAGTTGCAGTGCACGGTGCATAGATACATGCTATCAAAATTATTTCCTCATGGCATGTAATTGTTGCTACCAGGACTCGACCGTGCAAGTGTGATGACAAATTGGTAATTTTAATTTTTTTGTTGTTTTGGACTATCACCCCACAGTGAGAAGTCCATACTGATTGTTGGTGCGACCCTGGTTGACCAGGATCCTTCTTCCCCTTGTAGACCGTGGGTTTCTTGGATGGCCAAGATGTCTACAAGAGGTTTTCGCAGAGATTCCAGCTTTTTGGCTTGGGACGTATGAGCCCTGGCTCCCACAATGTTTAGCATCCCTATTGACGCTGAGGTGCCCGCGGCGCCTCAGGAGCAGTTGGGAGGGCCCTCTGGTCCTATCCCACCATGGCTCATTTTGGCCATGCTCTGCATCTGTACTCCAACTCTTTCACTGCCATTCTTGGTTCCCTTGATCTGACCCAATGATTCAAGGGAATTGCAGTTTTTTACATTTGCATCAACTTTTCCCGCACAGGTCTCATTGTCAGACAATCTCCTTTTTGACTTAAGATAAAGGTGTTGAAGGTATGAGTGCCCCTGAATCTGCTACCATGATTGGCCCATCACCTGCCCAATCTTCAATTATATTGTGGTTATCAACAATATGAGTACCCACAGCGAAAAGACAATGGCGGATTCTTGGTAGAATCTTAACTATTGGAAAAATATGGTTTATAACAAAAAAGGATTAAAAAGGTAATAACTAATAATAGTATTACTCCAACTTCTCACCCAAATTTGGACTGTTCGTTACCACATAAATTTGATCACCTCTGAGGTGAGAAGATATTATTCAATGATGCTAGGGTGAAAATTAACCAATCATTACCACATGAGTCTGACCACCGCCGAGGTGAGAAGATTTTACTCGCTGGTGATTGGATACAATTCATCAAATCATTACCTCATGGGTCAGTTTTGCCTCAAGATATTTATCTTTGATCTGATAGGCCAAAAGCCTATATTTCAAAATTTAGATGACTCAGCTTTATATACTTTTGCCTCAAATACCCATGGTCTCGGTATTCATACTAGTTAAAATAGGAAATACTAGTATCAAGAAAAGGACCTTTCTTGGTTTTGGCCCTGCTTAAACAATAAAAAACAAAAAAAATTTAAAAAGTGTTTTTACTACTTTTATTTATAAAGTAAATTTCTCTCTTTAACAAAGAATTTGTGGCATCCGTTGGTGGATCCCACACTCATATTGATTTGATGCGGATTGTTGATCAGATTTTTATATTTTTGAAGTTCAACTTTGGTGAATTGTGCACTGCATTTTCGCTTAAATTGCGGTTGCATTGTTCCTCAGTATTTGCATAACTAATGTCACTTTGCGACTCAGTCTGAATAATGTGAAAATTTTCTACCTGGACATATTGTTCCTATTGGTTGGTTCAGTAAATATCTGAAATATCCTCCCAAATTTGTCTGGGGTTAATGGCGGACTCTGCATGTGCTGTCACTTTGGCTGCTGCTCGCTTGCAGGCTTTTTGTGCCACTTTATGTTGTTTGCTTGTAACTGGGTCCACAATGGAGTATAATCCATCTTCACCCCAGCGGAATGGGTGGTGACCATCAGTTATTTTGAAGAAGTTTTCATTATCTTCATCCATAGCTTCCTCACAAAAATCATTTTTCATTAAGCCCTCTTTCACAGGGCATGAATGTTCCTTGTGGCCCAGTGAGTCACAGTGGTTGCAAATGGGTGGTGCATGTTCTGGTGTAACTCAGAATGTGGATGACTGGCCCTCATCTGCGAAGTGAAATTCTGCTGTGCGGGGAATTCTGGATAAGTCCTCTTCCACTTCTGGGAAGGGGTTGATTACAGTGATAGCTTTGCCCGTACACAGGTTGGGCATCAAGCAAAATCGCTGTAATTTGAGTTGCTGAATTTCTTTGTAGGCCACGAGACCTTTGCGGAGCTCCTCCTTGATTACCTTACAAGGAAGGTTGGTGGGGAGCAAGTCAAAAGAGATGAACAAAGTTTTTGCTTTGTTCCATCTGGTGCGCGTGGTGCACACAATTTTTTTGCCCTCGGGGAGGGCAATTTCCACTCAGACTTTTGCTGCAACATCAGCTTCATCAGCAGTTTCAAAACCAATATTGATCCAGCCGCGGCCCATGTTGTTGGTGACTACGTACACCACGTGAGGGAAAAGTGAGGGCTGTGCCTCACATGTTTTCTCTCACAGGGTCGGAGACTCATCCCCAAGGAAGAGTCTGATCCTGTGCTCCACCTTTGACAAGGTTTGGTTGAATCGAATGTACATATATTGCGCATGTTTTACAGTAAATACCATAAACCCGGACGGAGTCTGAGTTTGTGATTTCTTTATGGATTAGGTTCCTGGTCCCCCTCCATGGCGTTTCTTGCCTTTAGTTGCACCATTAAGTGCACCACTCGCCGCGACGCTCGCCCATGTTGTATTATTTTTAATGATTTAGTTTCCCATCTTTCCTGTGTGTGATTATCCAAATTTGCTGTTCAAATCAAATTGTAGTAACTAAAGTGATTGTTACAAGAAAGAAAAGATGTGGTGGGAGCTATTGTGATCATCAAAACTGGTATTGCCCATCCAGTGTAGGGGCCAATGGTCCATCACATTAGTGCTATTAAAACTTAAGCAAATAGATCTGAAGTAAATAAAAAGTCTGGGTATTAGCGGGATTTTATTTTAAACTAAAAGTTTAAGAATCAATCAACATTCTCAGTGCAATGCGACTGATTAAATAGTGTTTGATTAGTGTCAGCTTTTCAAAGCACAAATTGGGTCCCTCATATTTGACCTACCCTGGAGAATTTTTGGGGGAGGGGGCATGATTTTAATCTGAACCAATATTGAAAGATTCGGCAGCAGGCTGAGTCACTATTATTTCATCTTCAAATGCCTGACCCAATACTCTACTGTGTTTATGTCAGTTAGCATGACAGCAACTGGCCCAATGGGCAACAGGAATCCCCAAGGACCACCCCACATTGGGGCGGTCCCAATGGGTCAGAAACGGGTTCAGGTGGCCAACTCACCCATGCCCAGTCGCTGGGTTGTTCATGAGGCCAAATGGATTCTATTGAGCACCAATCCTAATTTTTGAAATGATGGATTTGAACTATTGGTGACAGTCCCTAATGGTGAGAGTTGCTCATCGGGGATTGCACCAATAATTTTGAGGGATGTTTGGCATTGGCAATTATACTGCTTAATGGCTCAATGCCATTGGCAATCTCAACCAAAAATTAGATACTTGTCCCTTTACAACTATTAGTATTACGTTAGTTGAGCTTTATTCCTGTTATTTCAGACATTTCAGTTTTGATTCTAAGTATTTGGTGCCATCAGTTTTATAAAGACCCTCCCACTCATGGGGAAGATGGTTACCAATGATTTTGGTGCAGATTAATCAATTCATCAAACTAGTTTGGTGGAGGCAAGCGTGGGAACTGGGGGAGGAATTTTCAGAGGGAGCGCTGTTACCCAGCACTTGTCTACCACATGGGCGAGGCTACCCTGGGTGACAAGGGATACAGCCGCCTTCTTCAGATCCTTCTTATTTTGAAATGGGAAAATCGCCTGATCCACGCAAAGGGGACGTTCCCCTGGACTTACATTACCCTTTTCTTTTGCCAGAGGAGGGGCGCCACCACCAGGAAACTGTGTGAGAGCTACATTTTTGTGAGCCTTGGGCAAATTAATCGCCATTAAAGTTGCAAATTTTATGGGGGGTGGGGGACATGGAGCATTGGGATCAGACACGTGAAACACCTTGACCAGTTACATTCAGTTTTCACAATCATGCGCTTGACCAAGCTGTTCTCATAGTCTGGATAACCCTTCTAAGCGACGAGATACTTAAAAGACCTCCAAGTTTTGTGGGATGCTAAAAGACTCTCCACTTAGGCCTCCTCCACATCCTCAATGACTATTGGATCAAGATCTGAAGGGACAGTCCCCTTGAATGGGGGCAACTGTGATACGTGGAAGATGGGATGTTGTTTCCAGTGAGATGGCAACTTTGACTTAAAAGAACCATTACCCAAATCCTCCTCCACCAAGTGAGGACCCAAACACTTGCTTGCAAACTTCTGGGAGGGTACCTGCATCTGCAAATAGTGCATATTGAGCATGACATATGAACCCACCACTATATCATGGCCAGGAAGCCACTTTTAATTCGCAAAACGCTTGTAGTCACTGATAGTCTTAGTGAGGTGCTCCCACACCAAGGACTGATTAGACCAAATGTGCTCTGCATGATCCGCGGCAGCTGGGACCTCTGGACACATACAAGGACCGACCAAAAACAAGGGGTTATACCCCAAAGTTGCTTCATATGGAGAAAGCCCTATAGAGGCATGAGTTCCATTGTTATAGGCAAATTGAGTGAGAGGAAGGTCATTGGCCCAGGTATCCTACATGGCTGCAGCATAGCAGCGCAATTACTGTTCCAAGATTTGATTAACCTGCTCAGTTTGTCCATTGGACTGAAGATGATAAGCTGTGGAACAACAGGTTGTAATTTTCAAAATGGATAAAAGCTAATTCCAGAACTGCGCTGTAAACTGGGAACCATGGTCACTATTAATCTTCTGCGGGAGATTAAACATAGAAAACACATGACGCACAAAGAGATGGGCAGTTTCTTCTGACAAAATCGCAGAAGAGCGTGAATAAATATTAACTTTTATAAAACGATCCACAACACATTCCACAGTAAACCCATTAAAACAAGGAAGTTCGACAATAAAAGCCACAGACACTGATGTTCATAGACCCTCCGCCTGTTGTAAGGGATGAACAAGACCATTTCTTCCTGATCAATCTAACTTGGCCCACGCACAGGTAATGCAATTGGTGATCCAGGATGGAACTTCTTTTGAGAATCCCACCCAGTTATAAGTCCACTTAATCAAAATGATGCATTTCTTATTGCCCAGATGACCAATCATGGGGGGATCGTGATGAGCCCAAAACACCTTGGCTCTAAAGAGAAAAGGAACCCACACTTGCGACCAAAAATAAATAAGACCCTCCACCAAGGTATATGGAGAATGTTTATGGATTTGATAGAGGAAATTGTTCTAATAACTCCACTCCTTAAGGATAGGTCATTTGAGCTTCTAAAACCCATAGTAAGAGGAGCATCAGGAGCTAAATCTACTGATGAGACCATGTGGGGTACAATGGATAAGATTTGATATGTGGAAATCATGGTGACCAAGTCTGCTTCATCTGAGTCTATGGGGCAATGATCAGAGTTGTGACTAAGGAAATTGGGGAGCACATTTAGCACACCTTTCATGAACTCACATTTAAAGTTGAAACTATATAAATCATGATAGATGTGAGTTTGCCTGTGTGCCAACTTTTGTGGTTTATAAAAATATTGGAGGGTTTGGTGATCCTTATGCACCATTAACTCATGCTGAGCGCCTTATAAAAGATACCGCTAATGAGTCAAAGCCCATGCTATGGCTACCAACTCCTTATCATAGATGGCCCAGGATTGTTCAGTAGAGGAGATTTTTTGGGAAAAGTAAGCAACTGGATGATCTAAACCATCATGCTTCTAAAGCAGAACAACCCCAACTGCAACAGATGAGGCATCACATGCAACAATATAGGGTTTGGAGGGGTCAGCGTGTTTTAGAATGGGGGCAATAGGAACACCTCTTTAATTGACTCAAACGCTTGCTGGCACTCAGATGTCCAATGAAAGGGAACACTATTACCTATTAGGGGCGAAGTGGAGCGGCTAACTGGAAAAGGCCTGGGGAAAATTCCTTCAGAAAAATGATGGTGCCCAAAAAACTTTTTAGTTGTTTTTGGGTTGTTGGGGATGGCCATTCCCAGATGGCGTCCAACTTGTTGGGGGAATAGCATACCAATCTTTTAGAACTAGATTTCCTAAAAAGGTAACTTCCTCCTTATAAAACTCGCATTTTGAAGGCTTGATGAATAGGCCTGCCTTGTGCAAAGCAGCCACAACCGCTTCCAAGTCTTTTGTGTTGTTTGATAGTTGGGGAGTGAACCAAAATGTTGTCAATATAAGCAACTGCGCAAGTGAATCAAAGTTCACCCAGCACACTATTGATCATTTGGTGAAATGTGGCCAGTTCATTCTTCAATATGAAGGACATTACTTAAAAATTGGAAGCTATCTCTCTTTTTGATAGCGGTAAGCCATTCTTGATCTTCCATCACCAAAATTTGGTTAAAGGCATTAACAAGATCAAGCTTTGAGAACACATGAGACTTGGCAATCACTTCAAAAATAGTTTGCTCTAGGGGTAAAGAGTAGGGAGCATGCACTGTAATTATTTTCAAGTGACCATAATACATGCTTAGGCGGAGGGAACCATCAGCCTTCTTGGCAAAAACAATGGTAGAAGCAACTGGTGATTTTTCTTTAAATAACCATTCTTTCTTAAGCATTGTTGTATTTTTGCAAAGGGAGATGCTCGCTTTGTGCTTGTTTTCCTGAAATCCAACAATAGGGTAATTATACCACAAATATAATAAATATAACTAAACTTTAGAAACCTGATTAATATGAGATTTTAAGTTTTATTAGGCGCCTCTAAAAATATGATAAAAGCTGTCCCTCTCAATCTTGTATCATTCAGACTTTAACTGTATTGAGATTTGATGAAAATTCAATAATAAGTTTGGAATAGCTTAGACTAGTCCAAACGAGGAAATGTTTGAAGTTAGCCTATTGAAGCTCAGAAAATTCGCTTCATTTAGGCGGAACAATGAATGGGGGGTTATTTTGGGGTAAGACATAACCTGAGGTAATGACTTAATATATTTGAGCCAATCCCCTTTCTTGATAAATATTTCTAATCAAAAGACCCCACCCACGCCTATAAAGGGGGTGGTCCCATTGTAGGTGCTGGAATAGGACTGGTAGGTGCTGGGGAGACCCCTAATGGACGTCCCATAGTCCGCCACAAAGTTGGAGTAATTTGACTGCTAAACTTCAGGTTAATTGCTCACAAGGTATTCACGCTAGAGTTACCCAATAGCAGGTGTTGGGATTTTTGCCCATATTCCCAGCCTGCTAGATTACCTGGTATCTCTAGGGGAAAATTATCTAAGGCGAAGTGAATTTGGAAATTGGTTGGCCTAAGTTTTGGAGGAACTACGTTTTAGGGATCAAGGAATATTTGCCTGGTTGTATCTGTTGGGGATCAATCCAGATGAATACTAAAAATCTCATTGGGTGGAGTTGCCGACGAAATAGGGGCATCTGATAGTGATTAACTATCAGGTGTACTAATTGGGATTGGTCATGTTTTATCACTAAATAAATTGGGAATGAATAAAAAGTTGTGAGGCGAGTGATGCCACCTGCAACTAGAGAATTGATCAGTTGGTGAGTGACCTGCCATAATGGGTAATAAGTCCATTACCTAAGCAGGTCGCTAGACAATTATGGTTGGTTCGCTTGGATCAAGAGGAAAATGTTAGGGACACATTTTCCAACTCTTTCTGTTTGAGGTCTCGAGGATGTTCAATGACAGAATCCTAGCCAGGATGGGGAAGACCATCGCTAGGGATGAGGAAGGGTGATTCAATGGCATCAACTGTCATTTTGTTGAAGAAGTGCTTATGAGGGTTAGACAGCTGAATCCTCACTATATAAATCCTTGGATTTACTATAATAAAAAACATTATCTAAAGAACCAGCTTTTAGATAACAAGTACTTTTATCAGTTATGTTATCAATTCAGTGTATAGTTAGATTATCAGCTTCTATTGTGTTGTTCTATCTCAAGGATATTATTGAAGAAGGAAATATTTGGAAGACTCTCAGAGAGAAGAGTAAAGATCTGAGTGAGGATCTAGAGACGAAGGAACCACAATCAGGGATAGCTGCTGACTGTGTGTTGGGCGAGAGAGACTGTCACCAGGGTATCTTAGCAAAGATCAGGTGGACAATAGTATAGGGAACAAATCCCTATGAGTACAACTTCAAGAGTATTTAATCAGAAATACTGGCCGAGCATTGGGCTGAAATATAGTTTAATCTCAACTACATATAATAGTCTCCATACTATTATTGATTAATAATACATTCTATATTATGCAACAAAGTGCACGAGGAAACCAAACCTGTGCAGTAAAAAGATTACTGGGCTGCTACCTGATAACCAACCTATAGTAAAATATTTACAAGTTGGTGCTCACTACAGGGGTAGTTGAGTGAAGAATCTATAATAATGTCGTACATGTCATGTACACATGACATAATAGTGGGGACCAACCCCAAAGATAAGGCTGAACGCCTGGAGGCCCAAAAGGTGAAGCTACAGGGCCTCCCAGACCTGAAGCACACCCTAGACCAGCGCTGGGTAAGAGAATGATATGCCCAGGTTGGTCCTAGTGGGGTGCCAAGTGCTCAGCCCCTGACGTCAGGCCAATCGTTAAAACGAACTATCTACCAAATAAAGGCAGTTGGTTAGTTTTGGTTAGTTGAGGAATGGGGATTAGAAATCTGTTCCATCTACGAAATAATGCGCTTGGGTCAAATCTAACTTCAGTTGATCACTCAAGTGAAGTCCTTTTCAGCCTATTCCACTAACTTGGATGGCTGTGTTGCCCTATTGGTGAGTCGCTGCTTGGGCCCACTGTAGCATAGCCCCAACTCCTCATATGAGCTTAGATAAGTTTACCTGACCAACATTTCTTGTTGGTTGACTTCCCAAATAAACCTATGCCCCGTTTACATTATTTTTAATTTTATGATATTCTGAAAGCTCCTGTGCATGAACCTCTTCAAGGAGGTCTTGCACTCCGTTACACTTGCCATTGCAAATATCATGCAGCTCTCCCCTCATGCACTGTTTGTCCGCCCAGGATCCCTCCAACCTGGGCTGCTTAGCCTTGTTCTATATGTGCACCGCGTCGCCCTTACAGGGGTTTTATTATAAATTTCGCTATTATATGCCTAAGTGGTTATTGCTCTACACCCTTTGCTGAGCTCTAATCACGTTTGCACTAACAGCTAGTTCCTAAGCGTTGACCTGGTGCACCGCGCACTGCCACGCTGGGAACAGGAGAGTTGTCAACTCTCCTTACAGTACAAAGATGTGCTACGCAAGCTTTGGACCAAGATATCCACTGTGAACCAGAATGCCTTAAACTCAGTGGACCATCGTGAGTTCGTGGCCTTGGAAGAATGAGTCACCAAGGTGGAGAAAGGGATATATAATGTTGCAAGCTCAGGAATGAGTTATTTGGGAAAGTAACTTCATTGAAGAAGATAGAAGGGGACCTTGTTTGAGAGGTCCTATACCTGAAAATGGAGTGAGATTTGGATTGCATTTTATTTGAAAAAATTTGATGCAGATAACAAGAGATTAATCAAACAAGTGGAGGAACTTAAGCTCACTGATGTGCTTGTGAGCCAGATATGGCAAGCGATGCCAAAGAGAGAAGTCCTCACACAATACTTTGTAAGTTGAATACCCCAAGGAACGTGCCACCCACTTTTAATGCCATTTTGGAGATGACGCCCAAAGTCACTCTGCAAGTTAGCCAAGTAGCCAAACTGAGAGAATCAGCCAGAAATGACTTGGAGGAATTTAGGCAACGCCAAAATAGCCAACATTCCATCAGGATAATGCCCCAGCGTTTTTTCAACTGTTTGACATAGTTATAAATGGCTACGGAGATCATCAAAAGGTGTTGATGGTCATGAACTGCCTGGACAACGACTGTCAAAACTTATTGTTACCTCACCTGGAGGGGGACAGCTGGTCTTATGCTGAGGCAAAGGCGGCCATCATGAAGGAGTTTGGGAGTCTGACATGCATGTTAAAATGCAAGCAAGAATTTATGGGAATCCAGTTCCATAAAGATGAGTCTCTTGCTAGATTCATGGATCAATTTTACCAGGAGTTGCAGATCCTGGCTGGAGCAAAAGTATTGGATGTAATTGATGCTAAAATTGCTTTGCAAGCGGCCCTTGGGACCTATTGCGATTTGCATCGTATGATGTCTTCCATGTTTGCGACAGAAATAACTACCTTGCAAATGGTATATATAACCTGAAAATTTTGGGAGTGACATTTGATGCCCCAATAGAAGCTTCAAGTCCAATCGGTACAAAATCCAAATCCCATGAAGGGAAACTAAGGAGCAAAGGAGGCTACCAATCAAACCATGCTGGGAAATAAGCCCAAAGAACTCAGATGATTAAACAAGAAGAAGAAGGTCTGCTATCAGTGTGGCAGGAAAGGACATTTTGCCATACACTATAAAAAGCTGAAGTATCAGATTGTAGAATCAGCTATATCAAGTGGACAATACGGATGTGAATGCTGTGACCAGAGCCGGGGAGAATAGAATTGACCAGAGATAATCCAGGAAGTTGCCCGGCCATATGCCCAACAACTGGAGGAGAAGATTTGAAATGCCAAAAATCTTGAAGAGTTATTTAAAGTCTGTTTAGATGAGGCTAATCTGTCTATCCCCTTGGCGTGATAAAGGAAAAATTTCCTGAATTATTAATGCAAGTTGTTCAAACCCTAGATTCAGCTAATAACGCCGCCATACACTCAGTAAAAACTACATTATAATACTCTGAGTGTAAGTATATAGATATACAAGTGAATCAAGTGAGGGTGAGGGCGATTGTATACAGCAGAGCGCCCATCAATATTGTCTTGACCAAGCTGGTAAAGAGGATGAAGATCTCACCGGACTTGGAGCACAAGAGAGAATATGGGACATCTGGGCCAAACACCACCGTTTCCTGTGAAGCATATAGTGTTCTGCCACTATGATTCAGGTCGTTGGTGGTATCTGCGCCAGCAATAGTTTTGGCGAACTAAACTATGACATCCTGATCAGAATGGAGTTTCTATGGAAGTATGGAGTTAAATGTAACACCGAGGATAATATGTTGGCCATCTTAGGTCAGACGTTACCATTGGTATACCAGAAGGATGGTGAAGCTCCGCTGAATCAGAGCAACAACTTCATTAATCTGATATACAATGAAGGCATTGTACCAATTCAATGCCGATTAGTTGGTAGGAATTGACATGAAATGCCAACAGAAATCCTAGAGAACCGCGGGATTCCACTAAGGATCAAGAATGAGAAAACCATACCGGCCAAATTGAAGATGATAGTTGACATGGGATTGACTTTGGAGATTCTGGAGCTGTTGTATGGGGAGGTTGGAATCCCCTGGAAGAAGTCCAGAGTGGAGCCATGAATGGCTCCTGGGATAATAATGCCGGGCCATGGAGAAATTTGAGTTCCTCTGACGAATTTGAGTGAAAAACTGATACAGATCAAGAGGAATCAGATCATCACATTTATTCATCTTATCCCAATGGCTGAATTGAGATGGTTCCACAATTTTGGGTCTCTCAACAAAATGGGATTACCAGCTGGGATAGCCAAAAGCATCAACCTATTGGTTGATCAAGGGCAGCTCGCTGATCTGCCAGAAGGCCAGCAGGAGGAGGTGCTCAAACGATTCAAGAAATATTGGGAGGTTTACTCAAGACAATCACGATTTGGGATGTGCACAAGACGTAATCCACAAGGTTGACACCGGGGAAAATTTACTAATAAGAAGGAGACCAATCTGAAGATTGAAAGCCGTTGAAGTGGTAGTGGAGAATGAAATCAGCAAACTAGTGAAGCATGGGCTTCTAGTTCCATCGTCAAGTCCCTGGGCAAGTCCAGTTCTTATTGTGAAGAAGAAGGATGGATCCAACAGGGTGGTGATTGACTACTGAAGGCTGAATAAAATTATGAAGAAGGATTTGTATCCCCTACTGAGGATTGATGATGTGCTAGATCGATTGGGAGAAGTGAAGTATTTCTCCATGATGGATCTAATCTTGAGATAATGGCAGATCGACTTGCCAAAGGAAGACCAAGAAAAATGTGCAATTATTACCGCGCAGAGGCTATACCAACCGACGAGGATACCCCAGGGTCTATTCAATGCGCCTGCAACGTTTCAGAGGGCCATGGATGTGATATTGACCGACTTGAAGTTGTCATGCGTCCTGGTATATCTGGATGATATAAACTGGTCAGTAGGACGTTTACTGATCACCCACACCACTTGTAAGAAGTATTTAAGCGACTGTCCATGGCTAACTTAAAGATCAAGCCAAGGAAGTGCCACTTCTCTAAAAAAGAGTTGGAATACTTGGTATTCATAATCAACTCAAGTGGATTGCAGCTGCAAACCCAGAAGATAGCAGCTATAGAGCGTATGGCTGTACTGAGGCGTGTCCAAGACATTTAAGAGTTCCTTAAGATGGTTGGATACTATAGAGATTTATTCAGGACTTTGTCTGAATAGCTGAGCCATTATTCCATTTATTAAAGGATCCAAAAAAGAGTTCATGTGGAATGAATAGGCTCAGGACTCCTTCAATGAGTTAAGCTGGTATTTAAGATTCGCCAATTCTGAAATATCCAAATTTTAATTGGTAGTTTATCATTTAAACTGATGCTTCATTGATGGTGATCGGCGCTGTACTGAGCCAAGTAGACAAACTTGGGGATGAGCATCTGGTGACATATGTGAGCTGGACACTTTCAGCTGCTGAGAGGAATTACACCATGACTGAGCAAAAATGCCTTGGAGTCATTTTACAAATGTAAGCAGTTTCAGGTGTACATCCACGGAATGCACTTTAAAGTGGTAACAGACCACTCTTCGCTGCGTTGGCTACATAATCTAAGACAACTGGAAGGACGACTGACACAATGGGCACTTAAGCTTTAGACTTACAATTATGAGATAGTCCACTAAGGGGGGCTTCTCACCAGAAAGCAGATGGATTATCGCGGTTGTCACTGGTCCAGTTGGTATACCCGCAGGTAATGAGCTATTCCAGAGAATTGTCAAAGGAAAAATCAGGGATGAGCCCTGAGAAATACAAGGTGCGCTTCGAAAAGCAATAGAAAACACTAAGACTATGGATGGACAAGTATTCAAGATGATCAATGGGAAGTGGCTATTATTCCCAAAACTGTTGGAAAGAGCAGCGATAGTACAAGCAGCTCACAAAGTTGTCGGGCAAGGAGGCCTGAGGAAAACAACTGACCATATTTGCCAGTATTATTACTAGGAATTGATCAACTATGATGTCGTGGATCATCTGGCTTGTTGCGTGGAGTGCCATCTGCACAAACCACACAAGAATACAACTGGATACCAACTGGTCCGCCCTGGATTTGCCTGGCGCACGGTGTTCATTAACATGATATAACCGCTGACAATGAGCACAGGGGGATTTAAGTACATCATAGTTGCCATCGACCATCTGAGGAGATGGGTTGAGATGAAGGCTCTAACCAGAGTAGACGCTACCAGTACTGCGAGGTTCATCCTGGATCAATTGGTATACTGGCATGGATGTCCGCAGGTCCTGCTGAGTGACAATGGGACCAACTTCATGTCTCATGTGATCCCAAAATTAAATGATTTATGAGGATCTGAGGAGTCGTGTCAGTACCATACCAGCCAGAGATGAACGGAATGGTAGAATGGGTCAATGGGACGCTGGCTACGACACTGAGGAAGCTAGTCTCAGGTAGAACTTCCAAGTGGGGGACATGCCTGAACTTGGTGATGTTCGCCTACAACATTAGTTATCATATGGCGATGGGAAAGATGCTGTTTGAACTATTATATGGAAGAAAGGCCACGTTGCCACCAATTTTATATTCAGTGGTGGAACCTGCATCGTGGATGAGTACTGAGCAATACTTGAACTTACTGACAAGTAGCATGATTGATATGCAATCACAAGTATTTGATACAACCTTGAAGAAAAGGATATGAGTGAAATCCATGGATGACAAGAATCAACTGGCCCTTAGCAGTATATCAAATAGGGGAAAGGTTTGCTTATTGTATTACACATGGTTTGGGATGAAGAAACAAATTAGATGTGTTGTGGTCAGGTCCATTCAAAGTAATCGCCAAGATGATGACTGATGCTTACTCCATCATGAATCTCTTGGATGGAAGAGTTGTAAATCGTGTCCACGTTAAATATCTAAAGTGTTGGATTAGTGAAAAAAGATAAAAGAGTTCCCAAAGGACCAACGAACCATTAAGTTGGTCATGTCCTAATGATTAGGTCAAGTCCAAAAAAAGGACCTCTGAACCAATCTAGATGGTTAATTCCAGAAAAAGGACCTCAGAACCATATAGAACTGGCAGGTTTAAGTACCCAGGACCCAGTTTGGGGAAAAAGATAAACCGCTGAACCAAAACAAGGTCATGTCCCATAGTAAAAAAGAAGAATAAAGAGAAAAAATTGATAAAGGATATTGAAAAAAATTACTAGCCGCATATATAAAAAAGCCTATATTCTTATAACTTTTATTTTTAGTGATTGTCCTCAGTACAGGGATGATTCTGCCTATATCACCTCTTGGGGAGAGGATGCATTGTGGTAGGAATTAACAGCCCATCAAAATTGATATGCAATTGGACGTTAGTGAGGCGAGACCTACATGAAACCATGTTCATTGAGTGGATACCGAGCCCTGAGAAAAAGCGTCTAGGGGAAGGGAAATTGAGATGTCAGAGAAAGCCATTTGCGAAAACCTTAAGCGGGAGGAAAGCAACATTATAAGAAGAATTAATCAGTGAATAACCCTGAATAATCCCAATACAGTACCAGAGCTGGAAGATTAGTCTTGAGAGCCTAATGACGGGCTTCATCAAGTTCACTGGAGATATGGGCCAGCAGCAAACAAGGGATGCTTGATGGGGGTTGCCAAAATCATGCCTCCTATCACCGCCATCAAATGAAGATAGCAATGGAAAGCGCCGGCAAAGAGTTAGTCATTAAGGGAATGAATGGCATCCTGATAGCAATGACTACAGGCTTCTCAGAAGCTAAAGCTGAATGAGCGGTGGAACCCAGGGGAGCCTAAAAGTTTTGTGGATCAACTTCAAAGAACTTGGCCAGCAAAGCAAAGCGCATAAGCGGCAGTATCCTGATCCAGAAGGTTATCAAGATTGAAGGATTCAGTGCTAAAGTCAAAGCCTCAGTGACTTAGGCACAGAGCTCAGCGTAGGGGAGCTCAAAGTGAATGCTGTTACCAATTGAGAGCTCAGAGACCATAACAGTGGGTTTGTAAAATTGACCGAGTTATAAAGAGGAACTTAGAGAGCAGGTCTGATCTGGAAAGAAATGAGCGATCAAGAGCAAACGTTTTAATCTCCAGAGCATAGATGATGATGGTCAGTGCTTCAGCAAAAGGAGACGAATCAGGAGAGTTTTGAAATCCAACTATGATTGGTGGCAGTGGAAGAATCGGCTTAGAGTTGTTCAAAGTGATTGCCAGCATGGGTTTGGAGGGATTAGTTACTGTTTCCAGTAATTTGATGTAAGGACTAGCCGCTAGTGCCAGACTAGGCATATGAGTCCTGGAAGGACCATAAAAGAGGTTCTGCCGAGCATCCTGACCCATTTTCTTGAAGAGACGGAGGTCTGGATCAGACAAACTATTGAGGAGCTGCTGGTAGCGAGACTTGAATTTGACATATGATCTGGATGAAAGGAGGGATGTCAGACTTATAAGGAAATTGACATTATGCATTCTATAATCCATCAAGTTCCAATTTCTAGAAATTAATCTCAAAATTAATGAGATAAGCTCTCCAAGGAAATAATTAAGAATGACTTATGCCAAGAGGTTATGAAAAAATTAACAAGGGTGAATAAGAAATAAGTATTTTTAACTAAGCCATGAAACAAACATCAATAACAAGAGTCTCCTGTCTAGGATGAGGAGAAAATCAGGAAATCAAGGACGCCAAACCAAGAATTCTGAATATGACAGTGTGTCATATACCCTGATGGGGAAAACTGGATCCCAGGAATAATATCATCATGAATAAATTGATCAGCTCAGCATGACAGCAGGTCATGGGGACCGCGCTCTGAGAAGGCGAAAGCAAGGAGGAAGAGGAAGAACGTCATATGCCAAAGGTTATCCCAAGCAGCATTGAGTATTGACGAGTGTAATCCCCTTGAACCAATGAAGTATTCACCAAGTGTCTAAAACAGTGTTTTCATGCCCTGGTCCTTTATCGCTGGAAATCTAGGCAAGAGGGGATATGTGTTGGGATTTTTGCCTATATTCCAATCCTGCTATTTTACCAGGAATCGCTAGGGGAAAATTCTAAGGCGAAGTGAATTGGAAATCAGTTGGCCCAAGTTTTAGAAAAAACTACGCTCTGGGTATTTTGGGATATTCGCCTGGTGTATCCATTGGGGATTTATCTGGAGAAATCTTAAGATCTCATTGGGTGGAGTTGCTGAAGAAATAGGGACATCTGATATTTATTAACTATCAGGTGTACAATTGGGATCAGTCAGGTTTCATCAACAACTGATTGGGAATGAATATTAAGTTGTGAGGCGAGTGATGCCACCTGAAACTAGCAAATCAATTGGTTGGTGAGAGACCTGCCTTAGTGAGGAATAGGTCACATTACCTAATCAGGTCGCTAGACAATTATGGTTGGTTCGCTTGGATCAAGAGGAAAATGTTAGGGACACATTTTCCAACTCTTTCCAATTTAAGGTCTTGAGGATGTCCAATGATGGAATCCTAGCCAGGATGAGGAAGATCATCGCTGCCAAGATGAGGAAGGGTGATTCAATGGCAACGACTGCCATTTCATCAAAGAGGTGTCAACTGAGTGTTAGACATCCAAATCCACCACTATATAATTCCCTTAGATCTACTATAAAAAAAACATTATCTATAAAACCAGCTTTTAGATAAGTAATCTTATCAGTTACATTATCAATTTGGTGTATAGTTAGACTATCAGCTTCATTGTGACGTTCCATCTCAATGATATTATTCCAGAAGGCAATAATTGGAAGACTCTTAAAGAGAAGTTAAAGATCTGAGCGGGGATCTAAAGATGAAGGAACCACAATCAGGGATAGCTGCTGACTGAGTGTTGGGCCAGAGAGACTGTCACCAGGGTATCTTAGCAAAGATCAGGTGGACAAGAGTATAGGGAACAAATCCCTATGAGTACAACTTCAAGAGTATTTAATCAGAAATACTGGCCGAGCATTATGCTGAAATATAGTTCAATCTCAACTATGGATAATAGTCTCCATACTATTATTGATCAATAATACATTCTATACAACGCGATGAAGTGCATGAGGAAACTGAACCTGTGCGATAAAAACGTTAATGTGTTACCAGCTATTAACCTAGAGTAAATTTTTACAGCAGAATTCCACTGAGATTCATCTAGGGTTTCTGGCCGATACCTCATTATTATTATTATTAAAATCAATATCATTATCATGGACTAATAAATGTCTGACGTTTTCCCTTCTCAGCCAATATAAACCCATGACATTCTTATCTTGTAGCTGAGAGGGCAAATGTCTGACAAGAATATCATCCAACCAAGCGTTGAGACAGCCTCCTCCTCCGCTGTGTGTATATACAAAGGACAATTAATATTCACCATCTGCACCATTGATTGAACCCTAAATCGAAATTAGTATGAGGGAGGAGACAGTCCACCTTCTCAGAATTAAGATACTCTGATAGCACATCAATGCCTTGGTAAAATCAGATGGAAAGCCCGCAGGGGAAACAAAGGAAGTGATGGAAGTGCAGCCTTGAGTTTTTATAAGGGGCTTATACAGAGGAAACTCCCCTCCGTTTGATCATTAGCAAATGACAACATATTAGACTCCAGGAGAATTCTAACATGTTGTTGGAGCCACCATCCTACCCCCAAAATTACTGAAAATACCATGTTTAGCATTGCAGAAAAACAATTGCAAAAGCTAAACTGATGAACAAGAAAAGTACTGGCTAGCAGACTAGGTATGAGGGCTGGGAGGCTGATGAAGAAACCATCACCAAAGGATCTAAGTCCAGGTCAAGCTTCATCTATTGGGCTAGCTCCACACTTTAAAATTACCAACTGCTACGGTATCCACCAAAGCCTTAAAGGATACATGGTGAGCTCTGATGCTAATTTTCATGGGTAATAAAGAAATTAACAAAGTTATTTTTATTGATAGATTCATTAATCTCCTTTGTAACTGAAGAGATAGCTATTAAATCAGGGGGAAGGTCAGGGTTTTTTGGTAATAAAGTTTAAAAGAGTAATGGCTTGAGAACTAGCTACTTCGATCTGGGATTTTACTGATTCATTAATTGGTGAACAGAAAAACATGACTCAGTTGCAGGAATACTGCTGAACCTGGGGTTAGTACTGATACTGGTTCAATGTTAAGAACAGAATCCAAGTTATTGTTGGGTAAACAATCATATAATTTCCCACATGAAAGCGCGAAGCATGGTAAAGGAAGGCAATGATGGAGGTCACAGCCTTACACATTTGTTCCACTGTTCTATAGTGATAACCTAAACTTCGTGATGGACAGAGGCAGAATCCAACACTGTTCTAAAGTAAACCTGGAGCATATCATTAGAGAACTTAAGCGTGGGAGCCTGTTCACAGAATGTTGTGATTAAATAGGCCAAGCTAGAAGCTTCAGCCATAGAGGAAAGCAATTAAAATAAACGTTATGAACATGATACAAGGGGTTTCAAAGCTGCCAATACTACTATGACAAGTGAAGTTGAATCCCCTGCATGGGCAGTGGAATGCAGAAGACCTTGTACCTACCAATGGGCATCCCCTTCTACTGCATCCAGGAGGGCAACACCTTATTGGGCGTTGGATAGTGCAGCGGCATTATTAAGGGCAATAGCAGAACGCATTTGCACCTCAGCAAGGGCGTCAAGGACTTAATCAACCTTCTCTTAGTATGTAACACTTGGAAGCCCTTATTGAGCATAAGTTGAGGGAAGATAGCAATCCACGGGGCTCTTCTGTCATCAAGAAGTTTTTCAAAGGTATCGCGAATGCTACTCACAAAATCAGCGACTGACCAAATAAACAGCAGAAAACATCTTATGACTGCACATTCATTTGGTACAGGGTAACCACTGTGGCGCCCAACTCGAAGAGAAGGGAAGAAATGTCAGGAAACAATGGTTGGTCGATTATGTCAGGAAAATGGAACAAGGAGTTTAAACCAGCCTGCCAGTCAGGATGCAGAAACACCCAAAAGCAAGCCAGAATGCCAGAGGCATTGCTGCTCAAACAACGTTGTATGGTGTGGTAAATTAGGTGACAATGGCTCATTGATGTAGGACGAGCATGAAAAGAAACCCAGTAATGAACCAAACAGATACAACCTCAGACCCTGAGGGCCTTGCTGCAGGGTTTAAACTACTGGATTAACTATTTTTTAACTCCAGTGGAAGGGTTCATCACCAAAGCGGAGATAAGGGAGCGGATCCTTACTTGAAGGTAAGATATGTGGGGCCACTGGATTCTGATATACTGATAGTGGATAGCTTCAATAACAGGATTAAGTTCCTAGAAGATTCTTGACAATGAATCCAGTTAACTCTGGTGGGAGCGATTGTGATCATCAAAACAGGTATAGCCCATCCAGTGTAAGGGCCAATGGGCCACCAAGTTAGTGCCATTAGGACTTTGACAAGAAGAATTGAAGTAAAAAATTGGGTACTAGTGGTAATTTTATTGGAAAGTAAAGTAAAGAGAATCTACCAAACTTTTCTCAGGTCAATACAACTGATTAGATAGTGTTCAATTTGGTAGTATGTTAAGCAGGGATCAAGCCATCAAATTTGACCTAACCCAGCGAATTTCTGGGGGAGGGGGATAATTCTAATTTGAACCAACATCAAAGGATTTGGTGGCAGGCTGAGTCACTATTGGTTTGTCCACAAATGCCTGAATCAAGGCTCTACTGCATTTATGTCAGTTAGCGTGACAGCATCTGGCCCAATGGTAAACGTGTGGGGAATCCCCCAGGGCCACAAAACATAGGGGTGGTCCCAATGGATTATAAACAGTTTGGGATGGCCAACCTGCCCATGCCCAGTTGCTGTGGCGTTTGTTTGGCCAAATGGGTTCCATTAAGCACTAATTACAATTCTTGAAATGGGAGTTTTCACATTATTGGTGACAGTCCCTGATTGTGATACCTGCTCATCAGGGATTGTCCCTGCCAATTTTGAGGGGAGTTTGGCATTGGCAATCATACTGCTCAATGTCATCAGCAATTCCACCTGAGAATTTGATACAACCCTTATCAACTATTAGTTTTCCGCCCATTGGTCTTTAAACCCATTGATTTAAGACACTTTGACTTCGATTATGAGGATTTTGGCGCCATCAGTTTTATAAAGTCCCTCCAGAACGTAGGTAAGACATTCACTGATGATCTTGGCGCAGATTTCCTCAATTTAACAGACAAGTTTGGCAGAGATAAGTGCAGGAACTGGAGAAGAAACTTTGGAGGGAGCGCTGTTACCCAACGCTCATCTACCACATGAGTGAGGTCACCTGGGTGATGAGGGGTACAGCTGCCCTCTTCAGACCCTTCTTATTTGGAAATGGGAAAATCGCCCAATCCACGCAAAGGGACGTTCCCCTGGACTTACAACGGTGTAAATGTGTGCACTAGCGATAAAATCATTGATAATGGTAGGATTGATTGTGTTGGCTCTGTATAACTCAGAGTAATAGTTTCTAACTTCAAAAGAAACTTTAGCCGGCGTTTTTATGATGGAACTATCTGAGCGCCTCACCTGTGTGCAGGCCAAGCTTTGGCGCAGGGCAGTAATTGATGGAAAATGTAGGCGGAGCACTTTTTGCCCGCAGTAAAATTCTTTGCCTTATACTGGACACAAGCTTAGTTTTATTGTTGTCTTATTAGCATGTTAAGATGGTGTAAAAATTTACTAGTTCAGGTTTTATTGGCAACAACCCTAGTAACCTTTTTTATGGCACAGGTTCAGTTTCCACATGCACTTTGTAACGTTGTATAGTAGAATGGATTACTAATCAATGATTGTATGATGACTATTCTCCGTAGTTGCATATGAATCCTTATTTCAGCCCAGCGCTCGGCCAGTATTCCTTATTAAATACTTGTGATGTCATAATCATAGGGATTCATTCCCTTGTTCTGTCCAACCCAATCTTCGCAGAGATACCCTGGTGACAGTCTCTTTGGTTCAACACAAAGTCAGCAGCTATCCCCAATTGTGTCTCCTTCTTCTCTAGATCCCCGCTCAGATCTCTACTCTTCTCTCTGAGAGTCTTCCAATTAATGCCTTCTGCAATAATATCCTTGAGAAAGAATAGCACAATGGAAGCTGATGAAGTTTACTCCAAATTATATACTGAATGAATAATCTTAGAACTATATAACTCTGTTCTTTTAATTACTCCTCTTTTTGTAATTACTCCTTTTTTATTATAGTGAATCCTAGGGAATTTATAGTGGGGATTTGTTCATTAACCCTTTGGTTGACACCTCTTTGATGAAACGGAAGCTATTGCTGTTGAATCACCCATCCTTGTCTCAGCAGCGATAGTCTTCCCCATCCTGGCTAGAATTCCATCATTGGACATCCTTAAGATTTGAAAAAGAAAGAGTCAGAAAATGTGTCCATAACGTTTTCCTCTTGATCTATGTGAACTAACCATATTTGACTAGCAACCTGCTTAGGTAATGGGACTTATTACCCATTAAGGCAGATCACGCACCAACCAATCAATTTGCTAGTTGCAGGCGGCATCACTCGCCTCACAACTTGCTATCTATTCCCAATCAGTAGATGATGAAACCTGACCAATCCCAATTCTATACACCTGATAGTTAATCACTATCAGATGCCCCTATTTCGTTGGCAACTCCACCCAATGAGATCTTAAAATTTTTACAGATAAATCCTCGATGGATATACCAGGCGAATATCTCAAAATTCCCATAGCATAGTTTTTTCCAAAACTTGGGCCAACTGATTTCCAATTCACTTCGCCTTAGGGAATCTTCCCTAGCGATTCCTGGTAATCTAGCAGGCTGGGAATATGGGCAAAAATCCCAACTTATCCCCCTTCTTGCCTAGATTTTCAGCGATAAAAGGAATGGGGCATGAGAGTACTGCTTTATATACTTAGTCAAATACTTCCTTAGTTCAAGTGGAGTACACTTGTCTGTCAGACATTCTCCTTCTCAACTTTTAAAAAAGGATGTTGAAGGTAAAAATGCCCCCAAATCCACTACTACAATCAGCCAATTACATGTCCAATCCTCTAACAATACTATGGTTAATGAGGAGATGAGTACTATTGGCCAAAAGTCCCTGGCAGATTCTTGGTGGAACCCTACCCATCAGGAAAACATGTTTTAGAATCAAAAATGGCTTATTAAGGTAAAAACTGATAGTCAGTTTGCTCCGACTTCTTGGCCAAATTTGGGGCGTCCACCACATGGTTCCCCCTCAGCCACGTCTCATTCCATTCCACTTCCTAAGCGGGGACCCCCCCTTTCTTTTTTATAGGCGTGGTGGAAGTCCCCTGAGGTATGAAGATTTTACCTGCTGGTGATTGGGTGCAATTTATCAAATTGTTACCACACGGGTTTGTTCTGCCCCAAAATATATTCCCCCATTCTGATAGGCTGAAGCCTATCCTTTCTAATTCAGATGACTAAGCTATTCGACACCATAGCCCCAAATTCCCATGACCCTGATATTCAAACTAGTTAAATATGAAATACTAGTATCAAATAGGGGATCTTTTATTGCTTGCCCCGCATGACTAATAAAAAATCATAAAAAGCGCTTATTATACTTTTATATAAAAGTAAATTTCATATATTTTTTAGAATATTTGTGGCATCCATAGGTGGATCCCATATCATCAATGCTCAATGCTGCTCAGGATGACCTTTGCATATGGCGCTCTTCCTCTTCCTCCTTGCTACTACCTTCTCAGAGCGCGGTCCCCACAATCTACTATCATACCAGGCTGATTGATTTACTCATGACGATATTATTCCTGGGATCCAGTATTCCCCCCATCAGGGTATATGACCCACTGTCATATTCATGATTCTTGGTCTGGCATCCTTGATTTCCTGATTTTCTCCTCATCCTAGACAGGAGACTCTTGCCATCAATGTAAGTTTCACAGCTCAATTAAATTTACTTATTTTTATTCTCCCTTGTTATTTCTTTCATAACATCTTGGCTCAGGTCATTCCTAATTCTTTTCTTGGAGAGCTTATCCCATTAATTTTAGATTAATTTCTCCAAAATTGGGGCTTAATGAATTGCAGAGTGCATAATGTTAACTTCCATATAAGTCTGACATCCCCCCTCTCTTCCAGCTCATATGTTAAATTCTGATTTGTGATACCAGCAGCTTCTGAACAGTTTGTCTGATCAAGACCTCCGTCTCTTCCAGCAGATGAGTCAGGATGCTTGGAGGAACCTCTTTTATGGTCCTTCCAGAACTCATATGCCTAGTCTGTCACTAGCGGCTAGTCCTTCCATCAAATTACTGGAAACGGTAACTAATCCCTCAGAAACCAGGCTTGCTATCATTTCAAACAACTCTCATCTGGTTCTTCCTCTGCCATAAATTCCATAGTTGGATTTCAAAACTCTCCTGATTTGTCTCCTTTTGCTGAAGCACCGACCATCATCATCTATGCTCTGGAGATTAGTCTGTTTGCTCTTAATCGCTCATTTCTTGCCAGGTTGGATCTGCTCCTGAGTTCCTCTTCTGACTCGGATAATATTTCAACCCTGCTGTTCTGGCTACCAAGCTCACCATTAATAACAGTATATACTTCAAGCTCCCACATGCGAGCTCCAGGCCCAAGTCACTGAGGCTTTGTCCCTAGTGCTGAATCCTTCTGATCTTGATAACATCCTGGATCAGGATACCACCGCTTATGATCTTTGCTTTGCTGGCAAAGTTCTTTAAAGTTGGTCCACAAAGCTTCCAGCCTCACCTGGGTTCCACCGCTCATTCAGCTTTACCTTCTGAGAAGCCTGTATGCATCGCTTTCAGGATGTCATTCATTCCTTGCATGACTATCTCTTCGCTGGCGCTTCCCATCAGTATCTTCCTTTGATGGCATTGATAGGAGGCATGATTTGGCAGCCCCCATCAAGCATCCCTTTTTTTTTTAGTACTAGATGGTCCCAACCCAAGGGGGGATCCCATCAAGCATCCCTTGTTTGCTGCCAGCCCATATGTTCAGTGTTCTTGATGAAGCCCGTCGTCAGGTGCTCAAGACTAATCTTCCAGCTCCAGTACTGTATTGGGATTATTCAGGGTTATTTGCTGATTGCCTCTTCTTATACTGTCGCCTTCCTCCATGCTCTGGGGTTTCACAATTGGCTTCATCTGACATCTCAATTTACCTTCCCCTAGTCACTTTCTCGCAGGGCTCTGCATCCACTCAAAGAACGTGGTTTTGTGTAGGTCTAGCCCTGGCTAACATCTGATCTCACATCGATTTTAATGGGCTGTTCATTCATACCACGAACCATCCTCACTCCCCCTAAGAGGCGACATAGGCGGAAACATCCCCATATTGAGGACAATTAATAAAAAATAAAAATTATATAATTATATCAGATTTTCTCTGTGCGGTTTTTAATCTTTTTTTCCCAATATCTTTTATCAATTTCTTTATCTTTATTCTTTTTTCTATGGGACTTGACCTTGTTTCGTTTCATTAGCCCATTTTTTTATTTTTTTCCTGGACTGGGTCCTGGGTACTTAAACCTGCCAGTTTTCTATGGTTCTGAGGTCCTTTTTTCGGAGTTGACCATCTATATTGGTTCAGAGGTCCTTTTTTGGACTTGATCTAATCATCAGGACATGACCAACTTAATGACTCATCAATCCTTCAGTAACTTTTTTAATTTTTATTGATCCATTGCTTCAGATAATTAGTGTACACTCGATTCACAACTCTTCCATTCAAGAGATTCTTATGGAGTAGGCATCAGTTGCCATCTTGGCGATCACTTCAAATGTACCTGACCACAGCACATCTAGTTTGTTTCTTCTTCTAAAACCATGCATATCACAATAGGCAACTCTTTCCCCTATTCAATATGCTGCTAAGGCAGTTGGTTTTATTATCTGTCAATTTCGCTTATATCCTTTTCTTCAAAGTTGTATCAAATGCTTGAAATTGCATATCAATCAGGATATTCATAAGTCAATTTAATTATTGCTTGGTACTCATCCCCGACGTAAGTTCCACCACTGAATATAAAATTGGTGGCAACGAAGCCTTTCTCCCATACAACAACTCAAACGGCATCTTTCCCGTCGCCATATGATGACTAATATTGTAGGTGAACATCACTGAGCTCAGGTATGTTCCCCACATGGAAGTTCTTCCTGTGACCAGCTTCCTCAGCATCACGGCCAGCGTTCTATTCACCCATTCTACCAGTCCGTTTGTCTTCAGCCAGTAAGGTACTGACATGACTCCTCTGATTCCCATTATCTCATTCAATCTTGGTATCACATGAGATGTGAAGTTGGTCCCATTATCACTAAGCAGGACCTGCGGACATTCATGCTGGTATACTACTTGATCAAGAATGAACCTCGCATTACTGGTAGCATCTACTCTGGTTAGAGCCTTCATCTCAAGCCATCTCCTCAGATGATCGATGGCAACTATGATGTACTTAACTCCCCTGTGCTCATTGTCAGCGGTCCCATCACGTCAATGAACACCATGTTCCAGGAGAATCCAGGGCAGACTAGTCAGTATCCAGTTATATTCTTATGTGGTTTGTTCAGCTGACACTCCCTGCAACAAGCTAGATAATCTGTGACATCATAGTTGATTATTCCTAGTAATAGTACTGGCGAATATGGTTGGTTGTTTTCCTCAGGCCTCCATGCCTATAACCTTGTGAGCGGCTTGCACTATAGCTGCTCTTTCTGATGGCTTTGGGAATAATAACTGCCTCTCATTAATCATCTTATAATACTTGTCCATCCATAGTCTCAGTGTTTTCCATTGCTTTCTGAAGCGCACCTTGGATTTCTCAGGGCTCTTCCCCCAATTTTTCCGCCGACCATTCTCTGGAATAGCTCATCCACCTGCGGGTATACCATCTGGACCACTGGTAACCGCAATAAGCCATCCGCGTTCTGGTGAGAAGCCCCTGCTCAGTGGACAATCTCATAATCATAAGCCTGGAGCTTAAGTGCCCATTGGGCCAGTTGTCCATCTGGCTCTCTCAAATCATGAAGCCAATGCAACAAAGATAGGTTTGTTACCACCTTAAAATGCATTCCATGGATTTACACCAAAAACTTCTTGCATGCATAAATGACTGCAAGGCATTCCCGCTCAGTCATGGTGTAGTTCCTCTCAGCAGCTGAGAGTGTCCAGCTCACATATGCCACCGGATGTTCATCCCCTAAGTTTGTCTACTTGGCTTGATACAGCGCTAATCGCCATCAATGAAGCATTGGTTTGAATAATAAACTTCCAATCTAAATTCAGATATTTCAGAACTAGAGAATCTATTAAATACTGGCATAGCTTATCAAAGGAGTCCTGGGCCTCTTCATTCCACATGAACTCTTTTTTAGATCCTTTAATAAATTTAATAATGGCTCAGCTATTTGGACGATGTCCCAAATAAATTTTCTATAGTATCTGACCATCCCAAGGAATTCTTAAATGTCTTGGACACTCCTCAGTACAGCCATACGCTCTATAGCTGCTATCTTCTGGGTTTTCAGCTGCAATCCACTTGAGTTAATTACAAATCCCACATATTCCAACTCTTTCTTAAAGAAGTGGCACTTCCTTGGCTTGATCTTCAGGTTAGTCATGGACAGTCACTTGAATACTTCTTCCAAGTGGTGTAGGTGATCAGTAAGCATCCTACTGAACATGTTTATAACATCCAGGTATACCATGACACACAACAACTTCAAGTTGCTCAATATCGCATCTATGGCCCTCTGAAACATTGCAGGCGCATTATATAGACCCTGGGGCATCCTCGTCGGTTGGTATAGCCCCTGAGCGGTAATAGTCGCGCATTTTCCTGGTCTTCCTTTGGCAAGTTGATCTGCCAATATCCTGAGATCAGATCCATTGCAGAGAGGTACTTCGCTTCTCCCAAATGATTTAGTGCATCATTGATCCTTGGTAGGGGATATAATTCCTTCTTCATACTTTTATTCATCCTTTGGTAGTCAGTCATCGCCTAGTTGGATCTATCCTTTTAACTTCACAATCAGAATTGGACTCACCCAGGGACTTGACGATGGAACTAGAAGCCCATGCTTCGCTAGTTTGCTGATTACAACCTCCACTCCTGCCTTGGTGGCTTTTAATTATCAGATCGGTCTCATCCTGATTGGCAAATTTTCCCCAGTGTCAACCTTATGGATCACATCTCATGCACATCTCAAATCGTGGTCATCTTGAGCAAACACTTCCCAATACTTTTTAAGTAGTTTGGGAACCTCCTCTTGCTGGCCTTCTGGCAGATCAGCGAGCTGCTCTTGATCAACCAATAAGTTGATGCTTCCAGTTACCCTGGCTGATAATTTCATCTCATAAGGATGGAATTTCCTCTATTCAAGCTGTCAGGATTTCTTGTCACTTCTTAGGTCCAAAACTCTTAGACCATAAAACTCGATATTTATATCTTTTTTATCTTTTATATTTTTTTGTATTTTCTTTTGCAATGGGACTTGCAACCTACAAAAAGGTTCAGAGGTCCTTTTATATCCTTCATACAAACTGTGTCCTTAGTACTTAAACCTACCAGTTATCATGGTTCAGAATCTTATCATCTTAAGATTTAACCAACCATTTGGTTCAGTGTTCCTCTTCTAGGACTTGATCAAAATCTCAGGACATAACCATATAATGATTCAGAGGTCCAATGGTAACATTGCAACTATTTTCTCAGGCTCAATACTTTTGATTAGTATTGACCTTTCTCACTATACAATAAACAGCGCTGTCTCTTCACGTATAGGCTACTCTTGCCGACTTATGGCAATACTCTTGAATATTAGGCCTTTATTCCCGACTGGTTATTCGTCCAATAGGTCATAATTTCATCTCTTTTTTTTTGGCAACTGATGCTTTTGGATTCTTGTATCCCATTAGCCAACAGTTTCATCCGATTGCTCTGTTTGTTTTTCTCTCCTAAAATGATTTTTTGGCATTCAAAGCCATCTTTAATTACACACATTGTTCTGTCTTCGTTATCTTCATCCAATTCCTCCTAAATTGATGAACTCATCTCCAGCAACTTCTGATCATTGGTTGAGTGTTATTGAGTTAAAATGATTTTCTCCACTAGCTTGGATCAATCATTTCCTGTTTTTGTCTTCATATCTTCATTGGTATGGCATTTTAATTCTCGAATTGATTGCTTCCTATTTCATCCAATGCCTCATCTAAACACTCTCTCCTCAGGACTATTTAAAGCGGATCCAATTTCAACCTGAGAGAGCCTGCTTTTCCTTGGACTATTTCCAGCAGACCCAATTCCAATCCAAGTTTACCCTGCTCATACTCTTCATCTCAAGTAGATGTCCGGTGTAAATGGTTTCCTTGCAGCACTAGATAGTTCCATATCTAAGCTGAAACCCTTTTCCTGAAGTTTAGTATCTTCAATTTTCTTTACTGGAGCTCCACTTCTGATCTGGGTGAACGCCAGTGAATGTGATCCGCTTCACGTTCTATCTTTGTTACTTCCTTTAGTAATTTATTTCCAAAATTGAAAACATTTTTCATAGGATTTCAGATTCTAAGTTCTTTAACTCAATTACTCCTATAGTGAGCACCAACTTTGAAAAATTTACTAGTTCAGGTTTTATTGGCAACAGCCCTAGTAACCTTTTTACAGCACAGGTTCAGTTTCCACGTGCACTTTGTCATGTTGTATAGTAGAATGGAGTATTATTTAGTGATAGTATGATGACTATTCTCCGTAATTGAGTATGAATTCTTATATCTCAGCCCAACGCTCAGCCAGTATTCCTGATTAGATACTTGTAATGTCATAATCATAGGGATTCATTCCCTTGTTCTGTCAACCCAATCTTAGCTGAGATACCCTGGTGACAGTCTCTTCAGTCTAACACACAGTTGGCAGCTGTCCCCAATTGTGTCTCCTTCTTCTCTAGATCCCAGCTCAGATCTTTACTCTTTTCTCTGAGAGTCTTCCAATTATTGACTCTGCAATAATATCCTTGAGATGGAACGTCACAATGAAAGCTGATAGTCTAACTATACACCAAATTGACAATATTATTAATAATATTAATAATTGTGTTTCTACTAGTAGTACTACTGTTTCTTATTATAGTGAATCCTTAGGAATTATATATTAAGGGATTCAGCTGTCTAAACCTCAGTTGACACCTCTTCGATGAAATTGCAGCTGTTGCCATTGAATCACCCTTCCTCATCTTGGCAGTGATGGTCTTCCTCATCCTGGATAGGATTCCGTCATTGGACATCCTTGAGACCTAAAAAAGAAAGAGTCATAAAATGTGTCCCTAACGCTTTCCTCTCAATCCAAGTGAACCAGCCAGATTTGGCTAGAGACCTGCTTAGGTAATAGGACTTATTACCCATTATGGCAGGTCATGAACCAACCAATTGATTTGCTAGTTGCAGGCGGCATCACTCGCCTAACAACTTGCTTTTTATCCTTAATTAATTGGTGATGAAACCTGACCTATCCCAATCAATACATCTGATAGTTAACCTTATCAGATGCCCTTATTTTGTCAGCAACTCTGCCTGATGAGTTCTTAAGTATTCATCCAGATCGATCCCTGATGGATACAACCAGGCAATATCCCAAAATTTTCCTAAATGTAGTTCATCCAAAACTCAGGACAACCGATTTCTAATTCACTTCTCCTTAAGGAATTTTCTCCTAGCGATTCCAGGTAATATATCAGGCTGGGAATATGAGCAATAATCCCAAAAGATGGTCAGATACTTCTGCCCATTTATGACCCCAGGAAGGGCTGTACCCTGCCCTGGTGACATTATTCTCCAGGTGTTCCACTTCTTCAAGGGTGTTTTTAATGACTGCCAAGACAGCCCAATAGTTCCATGATGAGATGTGGCACGTTTGGGAGATTGTGTCTGTTTTAAAAGTTGACCAGGTTGACAGGTGATCAGCACAGAAAGGAGTTGCAAACTCCTGTGTCAAAGTGGTGTCCATCAAACTTGAAAAGGTGGTGACATAAAAGTTGGCTGGGAAAAATTTACTCCACTTAGGCATCTGTGGCTTCAGGATCGACAGAGTAAATGCTACTGAGACCATCCTGTGGTCAGAGAAATCAATCTTTGCAGTAGTGAAATGTGAGATCTAGGGAGAAAACCCAATGGGGTAATTATGAAATCTATACAAGACATAGACATCAGCTGCCCATTTTTCGCATGGGGACATCACATGTTGGGTAGTAATGGCGCATGCTTAAAGAGGGTATCAAAAAGGCCTAAGGTGGCTTTCATAACTTGAAGCTTGATGTGCCTTTGCAGTGGGACAGGTGTGGAAGTCCAGTAGTCAGTGGTTGGATTGTCCCAAAATTTCAAGTTGCCAACCACAAAGGAATTATAAGGGAGGGGAAGAGAAGCCACAGCTGAAAGGAATCCCCTGTGAATCCACGCACAGGTTGGGGCGTAGATATCAACTATTGTGTGCACTTTGGCGTCACATTGTTGTATTTTTAGCTGGGAAAAGGCTCACTGGTGCTTTTTACCTCAAATACAACAATATATCTAGAGGCTTTTCTCACCACTTATATGGAAATAACTAAAGCTAATAAATACTAAAGTGATTTAATTTATAAATTTTTTATTAGGCGCCGCACAGAGGTAAAAAAGAGAACACTCTTAATAAAGTTAATAGTACTATTTAATTGTTGAGGCTCGAAGTTTGGATAGCTTAGTAAAGTCCAAATTAGGTAATATGAGCCATCAACCTATCAGATTTCTTGGGCTCGCCTTGTTTGGGTGGAATGGCCAATTGAGGGTTGGGAGGAGGAAGGACCAGTCCATTAGGTAATGCTTTTATGAACTTGACCCAATCAATGTGCTGAAAAATTTGCACTTGGTTGGACCCCTTCTGACCCTATAAAAGGGGCGGGTTACCGCAGTGTAACCTGTACTAAACTAGATGAGGCTGGGGAGGAACCTCTGATGAACACCCCAAATTCATTTGATGGTTTAGTGCAATCTGACCACCCAAACTCAATTTGTTTAACCAATCATTATTAGAAGTGTTATCCCAATTTGTGAGGTTCTACCTGGAATTGACCAGGGTCTTTTGGCCAATATTCATTTTATTTTCCTCCAAACAACTCTTATCAATATCAGACTTGTAATTGTCTGACACCCATGAAAAGGGCACAACCAGCACATGACTGTTGAGAAAGGTTATTTTTCTAAATATTAAAAATTATGGTTCATGTGTATAAGCACCCCACAGTGTGGTGACCAAAAGAATTGAAAGGGGAGGAGTATGGTTGCCCATGTGTCCTCAGCACCTTGTGGACATTGGGTTTCCTGAATTTCCAGGATGTCCACAGGTAGATTATATCTAAGGATACTTAGTTTTTTCCTGGGATGATGAGGTCTTGAGTCTGGCAATGTTTAGTGTCATTATTGTGAAGGATACCCCCATCACTCCCTTAGGGGTGAGGAGGGCCCCTCAGGCATTGCCACTTGTGTTGCCACAAAAGCTCATCCTTCACTTTTTGTAGGCAAGTGTTTGAGGAGGGAATATCGCCAGCATATAAGTATCATCTTTGAGGGCAACTTAAGCCGTGTATTTGGTTTATTGTTTAGATTTGGATCCTTGCAACTTTTTGATTTACCGTGGGTTTGCAGTTTACCATTGAGATTATCCAATAATTCTTCCCCAAAAAAACGCGCCTAATTTTGGGTTGGAAAATCTTCTTGCATTTGGTGCACAGGAATCCTGCAGGTGTTTACCAAGCGCATTTTGTGGTTATGAGGTCTGAGCTCACCAATATGATTGGGTTGGGATTTGGGATTCCACCAAAGTGGAAAGTACAGCTTGGTAAGTCTGAGTCTGGGCAGGGGGAATGGCGGAGGCCGCTGTGGCCTCTGCCTTAGCTTGCTCTTGGAATTGCTGTTTGGCTTTTTTTCATTCTTTCAGGGACAAAGGTTTTACTTGAATATATCACCCCTGGTCATCCCATGGGAATGTGACATTAGAGTCAGATGTGGGCTCGCTTTGGCCAGCTCCCATTGCTTCTGAGTAATCCTCATATAGAATATTCCCTCTCTGGTAGGGCAAGTGTGTAACTTGTGGCCAAACGCACAACAATGATTTCAGATGGGTTGTGCGCTGTCAAATTGTAACATGGAACAGTAGAGTTTGTTGCACATTAATGGTGGGAGTAGCGGTGTGTGTGAAATCTGAGTCAAATCTTCAGCTACCCCTGATAATGGGGTGATCACCACAATAGCCTTACCCATGATAAGTTCAGGCATAAGCAAGAATTTTTGCTTTCAAAAGAACCAATTAAACCGTAGCTTTGAAGTCCTACTTGGAGATGGCTCTCAAGGTCTTCATATTTAATGGTTGTGAGAAAAAAAGCAAAAGTGACAAGGTCTTGTTTTGTTTAGTCCAGTGAATGTGCTTGGTTTCAACCACCTGTTAACCATCCAGAAGATTGACCATCACGTTCATCTGTGCAGCAGCATCTGCTGCTTGCGCTGGCTCAACCTGAGGTCCAACCATCTGTGGTCATTGAGTGTGGTGCTACATACACAACTTCTGGGAAGTGGGTGAATACATCACTTCAGAACTTCTCTCAAAGAGCTGTTGAATTTTATATCTAGTAAAACTCAGACCCCAAATTCCAATGATGATAGTGGCTGAGAATAAAAGGTTTTGACGTAGTGGTTTCACTTTGCTTGCCATTCAAAAATTTCCAGCGAAATATTCACCACGGTTTTTATTTTTGTCAGGGCCACTTGTGTCTCTGGGGCGTTTTCTAACTTTGGCAGTTCAAACACCGAACCTGTTGCCTTTTACCACGCTTTCCCAACCCTTACCTGGTATTGGACGCTTACTCATCTCCCCGTGAAAATTATCAAACTTTAACTGACTTGAATCAATTTTTGTTGCAATTAGTGATTGCAACGGGAAAGAAAAGCCTGTCCCGTTAAATCATTCCAATTAAATTTGTCAAACTGTAAGCGCAATTAAAGCTCATGTTGCCCTACTTTCAGATATCATAAAAGGTCACAATCATCAAGTGAAAAGGCTTATTTAATAATATGGCAATTCATCAACAATGCCTACACCGCCTTGATAGCAATTAGGTTGGAACTGTTTACTTAATTACCAATTTGTACTGGATTATTGACCCTTTATATATGGAACTTTACACTAAAGGACCAAAACGTATGGTCCCTAGTAAGCAAAAACAGTGCTTCTAAAGCGGACTTTCTGGACGCTACCCAAACAATTGTTAATATGAAAATCACACTACAGGAAGAACCCCGTTGTTTTAGTGATATGATAATCAATTTAAGTTAAATTTGTCAGAATACAAGTGTAACCGAAATCCAAATGCTTCAGCAACCCTTCTGATGGACCATGATAGTGAGGGTGAGGCAAAGAGAGTCAAGTATAGCTTGCCAGCTGTTTTCTCCTCTGTTCTGACTTTAAGAGCTTTTTCACCACCTGGCATTGCATCAGTTTCCCACCTTATTACTCCCATCCATTTCTTGGGAAACTCAGAACGTCACCTGGGACACTACAAGACCTGTGTCCTTTCAACCAGGAAGCTTAATTTCTGGTCAACCCCTGTCAGCTTACTAAAGTTCAATAAGAATGAAAATGGCATAATTTTCTGGATCTATTCGATATTAGTATGAGAAGGAGTGTCCAAGACTGCTAAGTCGACAGTGGTAATGAACTCTATGGACTCCAAAAGTCAGGAGTTAGTTATGCTAAAACTAAAGAAGTATGGTGCATCCTAGTTTTAATGCCAAGGACCTTTTTATCAAAGAGTCCAGCGGAGCTAAAAGGCTGAATATTTATAATATGTATTTATTTATATCTCTTTAAAAAAGATAATTCTATCCAAGAACTTGCTGAGAACCTTTATTTGGAGGTGCAGACACTGTCTGGGGCGAAAGTTATAAATAATTCTGAAGCTCAAATCAATCTTCACCATGCCTGCGAGCTAAACATGGAATTGAATCACATTTTGATACCAGCTTTGAATGAGGAAAATGATCTTACTCATATGGAAAATATGCACATCATTATACTGTCACATTTACAATGCCTAACAAAAGACCATGGGAGCTGCACGACCAATATAACTGGAGTATCTCTTCCACTAAGGAATTGATTTGGGCATACGTCCCTCATTTTTAGAAGCCTGATATCAATCAAATCATTTGCTATCTTTTCAAGAAATTGGGCATTATGCTAACAATTGCCCTAATTCAGTTCTTGAGCCTAGGATTCATTTGGCAAACTCATGAAAGAAGTGGACTTGGGAAAAGTCAAGGCATATTAAAGTAGGTGATTTTCTTCATCCGCATCTTCTAAAATAATAAAATAAAAACTGTGTTCCCACCTTTCATCTAGTGGAAAGATGTCATTGACGTCTTGCCTCTGGCAGCTCAGTAATTAGTAGAGGATGATTTGTAGTTATGACCTACCGCTTCCTGAAGAAATGTGAAGCTGAGGTGGTGCCAAAAATATCAATGGAGCCATAAGCTCAGCATTTGGTATTACAATACCTAGAGTTGCCTCTAACAATATCCCCTAGTTGAACGGTTTCAAGTGGCGTTGCCTATTAGGACTTTGATGGAATCCAGCCCCGCTAGGCCTGCAGATTCAAATTTTTTATGTCAAGTGAACACTTTGAGTGAATTAGCAAAAGATTTGGTAGGCGCTTATTTTCCAAATGCACTTATATTGATTTTTCAGTAAATAATCTTAGGTCTGTGCAATTGTTGATAGTGTGGCACTATTAATATTATGCACACTAAACTGGTGAAGTGACTGGGCCTTTCTCCCAACATAGATCATTAAAAATCTATAGTACTAAGGGACTTCAGACCACTATTTCTTAGGGAAATATAGTGCATTGTCGCTGAGATTTGGTTCATGGTGATCTCCGCTCCTGCTATCATTTTCCCTTATCAAAACTATAATTTTCTTATTGGGACCTCATTTATGAGGACTCATGAAGTTTAGGCTGATTTTGAGTAGAATACCTTTAAAAAATAACAGATAAACCTTTTCATTATTTTATCATCTCAAGAATGAGGCCTCAGCGCCTTAAACTCATGGGCTTGTCAATCTAGTGTCCAAGTATAGTTTAGTGCCCATGAGTTATCAGTGGATTTGGGCCCATACGCAGAAATTACATAACAAAAATTTTGGAATCTACAGGGATTCTGCTACATGCTAATCATAATCTAATCATTCTAGCGGGCCATCAAGTAATACTGGGGAAGAAATATATAAAAAAATATAAGAATTGCACAGCGAAATATCCATGCCATTCTGTAATTTCAATTCAGAACTTGTCACCGTTCCTGGGATTTTCCTTCTTGACTACTGCAAAAATCATGAACTTTTAGCTAATATGTATGCATACCCTATTCATATAAAGTGACACCAGATTATCACCTTTGTGCATATGTTACCAGACAAGGAAGTTCAGATTACTCTGAGTTTGGTAACTTTAAACTAGGCTTTAGTGGCAATGTAGAGCAATCCTTTTGCCCTTTAGTAACTCATAATAGCCTCTCAGGTTTAATAGAGAAAGAGAAGGACCAAGAGCTAAACCTTTTTAAAGAGCACAAGGCCATTTTCGCAAAGAATCACTGTGCTTTGGGTTGTGCACATAATGTAATACACATTATCAATACAGAAATCATCCGCTAATTTCCTCATCCAATTCAATGTTCAAAGCTGAAGGATAAGTGTTTTAATGCCAATGTTTATCAGCTAGTGCAACACGGGATGCTAGTGCCCTCCAAGAGACCTTGGGCCTCCCCAGTGTTGATTATTAAGAAATAAAGGTAATTTGAACCGCTTGTTAATAGACTACCACAAGCTCAACAATATTACTATATGGATTACTACCCTTTATCACGGATTGATGATGAATTAGACCGCTTGGGCAGCGCATAATATCTTTCATCTATGGATTTAATTCTGGCTACTGGAAGATAAAGCTATCTAAGGAGGAGTAGGAAAAATGCTCCATTATTACAGCTCAGGGTCACTATCAACTTACTAGAACGCCGCAGGGTTGTGCAATGTCCCACAACTTTTCAGTGGGCTATGGATAGTATCTTTTTGCAATTTAAAATTTTTTGCATCCTAGTTTTTTAGATTATATTCACGTTTTTCAAAACATTTATTGATCATTTGCAACACCCAAAGAAATGTTCTGTGGGCTTTCTAAGGCTGATCTTAAAATAAGAACGCGTAAGCTTAACTTTTCTGTGAGCAGCTGGAATATCTGGAATTTTCATTGACAAGCATGGCTTGCAGACCCACCAGTGAAGGTAGAAAATATTGACTCATGGCGCAACTGAGCAGCTAACGTGACGTTTAAGAGTTTATGAAATGATCAGCTGTCATTGCCAGTTTGTAGAGAATTTTAGTAAGGTGGGTGAACCTCTGTTTCACTCCTCAAGAACAGAGTACCATCTGAGTGGACAAGTAACTGTCTGCTAGCCTTCAGTAAACCTAGGCTTTACCTTAATCAAGCACAACTGTTGAAATACCCTAATTTTGATAAACCTTTTATTATTCAAATAGATGCTTCTCTCGCAGCCATTGGGGAAGTGTTATTGAATTTTGATTCTGACAGGGTTGAGCACCCCTATAACTTACTGCATTTGGATGTTGGATGTCAGTGAATGGAATCATAAGGTAACTGAGAAGGAGTTCCTAGCAGTCATCTATGAATGCAAAAGTTACAGGTTTATATCTATGGAGTGCACCTCACTGTAGTAACCAATCATGCCTCCCTGCGCTGGTTGCAGAACCTAAGAGATCTGAAAGGATGTGTCATGGTTGGAAAATGACATCATAATTGGGACCAACGTTAAGGACAAAGCTGCATGTCAGGAGGCCTGGAAGGTGAGGTTGGCAGGCCTCCCTGGACTCAAGCATACCATATATCAACTATGGGTTAAGGCAAAGTATGCCCAGATTGTTACTAAGAATGCAAGAGAATTTTAGCCCTGTATAACATCAGGAGCATCAAAACAAACTATTTTTGCAATGAATGAAAATGGTTCACTTCAGTTTTTAGGTAAATGGGTTCTCAAAATCCATTTGGTTTTTAAAATCTCCAGCTTGGGTTGGCAGCTCCTACAATCAATTACCCAAGTTCAGTCAAATACTAAGTACAGTTTATTGCCCAATGGAAGCGTGCGCCTATTGGTGCGCCTCAGCTTAGACCCACTTCCTTTGATTGCTTGTTTTCCCAGATTCCCTTAAACTCCTCATGTTGAGACCAATCTTTCCCATTGGTCAACTTCCCTTATAAATAAAACTCCTCACTAGTACACCTTTTTATATATGTTATCTTGGCCAAACCTGTGTGCGGACCTCTTTGAGAGGTCTTGCGCAACATCAATCATTTGATTGTAACAACTATAAATCTTTCAACCCATGCACCGTTGGGCCGCCCTGGTTCCCTCCAACCTGGGTCACCTATCCCATCCCAATATGGGCACCGCGTGGTTATATTTTGGGGTTTCCTAATACTGATAATTATCCTTAAATTAAGTTACTTCAGCTCTAGCACCCTCTGTGAGCTCTAGTAATTTTACTATTAACGATTGGTTCCCTAGCGTTGTCCTGTGCACCATGCACTACCATGCTGGGAGCAGGAGAGTAATAGACACTCTCCTTACAGGATGGTTGGCCTAATGGGCTTTGAAATTGCAGGCTTATGATTATGAATTACAGTATCAATCCAGCGTAAAGCATCAAAATTCTGATGCTTTATCTTGACTGTCCACCAAGGCCTTAGCAGCTGACATGTCCAAAGAATAATTTGATAAGATGACAAACCAGAACTATGATGACAAACCAGCTGAAGTTTAGTGCTCCTTGGAAAAATTAAGGATGAATACTGTTGTCAAAAATGGTAAGCTTTGTGAAATCAACAATGGTCAACAATATTGGATACCCAGCCATCAGAGTGTACTGTTATTACTATCAGGGCCCACAAGGCGACAGGGCATGGCAGTTTCAGAAAGTTATAGAATTATTAAAACAGCATCACTATTGAAATTTATGAATTACAAATGTTCATGTGACACTCCCGTTGCTGCATGGAATGTCAAGTGGATGGCCCTTATTATAAAGCCACTACTTATCAGTTGATTAAACACAACTTTTCTTGGCATACCATATCTATGGATATTGTGGTCCCACTTGCCAATACGGCCAACTAACTTAAATATATGATAGTAGCCATTTATCACCTCACAAGATCTGTGGAAGCCAAGGTGGTCAGGGATTTTAGTGCCACAACAACGGCTAATTTTATTTTAGAATATGTTATCAAATGCATGGATGCCCACAGTTTCTGTTAATGGATAATGTGACTAAGTATATGTCTCAGATGATTTCAAAGCTTAATGACTTAATGGCTATACGCGGGGTATTGTCTATGCTATCACCCTGATGCCAACAGCACCATTGAACAAGTAAATGGTACACTTGTTAGTATACTATGTAAGTTGATCAATGCAAAGGCGTCCAGTTGGAACCTTTTCTTGCCTTCCACCATTTTGCCTATAATATATCTTATCATTCAGCCACGGACAATCCCCATCTGCTTTACTTCATTGGAAGCAACCAGTGCTTCCCCAAATTTTATATTATTGTATCAATTAAGAATCTATGGCTTCCTCAAAGTATTTTAAAAATTAGAAAATATATTAATTCACCTTAAAGTGCAGCATATTCTATTGCACTGGATTGGAAATGAAGATCCTATGAATGGGATAACAAATACCAGAAGTTGTTACCACACTTTATTGTAGGGAACCTACTTTTGTACTATGATAATTATTGGATTTAGAAGAACTAGCAAGTTGGAACACATATGTAAGGGGCCTTTTAGATCATCAAGAAAAATCCACGGTTCCCTAAATTCTGAAGGATCCTGTTAAAGGTCACCTTATTATCCAAGCGCACAATAAGTTCTTGAAGTAATATAAGTTGAGTTATGACCAACAGCTTTAAGTTCTCAATGAGTTAGTGGATTCTGTCACATCTTTGCTTCCTTATGTTTGTTAAAGTGGGGGGAAATGTTGTAAATGGGTTGATTAACCATCTGAATAAGTTATATATATATAAATAATTTTGTACTTAAATAAAAATTAGATAGAGGATATAATGGGACATATATATTATTTTGGCCAGCCTCCCCTGCTTTTATATGTAGTTGGCTTCCAGAATTTTACTACTAGTCAAAATACTAAAACCCTACTGGTACATTTCTCATTCCTTAAATTATTAACTACTGATGCCATGTCATTGATAGCTTTGTCACCACCTATTTTTATTCAGTGTATCATTCTATGTTGCCTCATGCCAGTATAAAATCTTTGGTTCTAGGGACCTATCCATAAAATGGCTAACCTGCTGGTAATACGGATATCTTGTATATTGCAACTTTTCTATGAAAATGCCTTGAGCTAATTATCTAGTTTCTGACCCAATTTAGATAGCACAATTTTAATCTACAATTTTTGAGTGCTGATTAGTAACTGTGGAGAGCACCAATAAGAACTCTGTTAAAAAAAGCATATCTGAGGAGGATTGTCAAAGGAAAGGGGATTTTTGGAGAAAGTGGCGAGAGCCTACTAGATAAGATTTACTTGAGTGAGCCTGTGAGCCTCTGGCAGTATATGATACTACAGGGTGCCCTCTTTTCTCTTAAATAAAAACCTTTATTGCTATATAAGGTTTCTTTTGTTAAGATTTAATCGAATTTACTGTCCTTAGACAGTCCTTTGTGTTTTGGTGTATTGACCTGCTCAGATGAGATACTGTAAGTCTGGAAACCCAATCTTTTGGATTGGACCATAGGAAGTTTTATTATAGAAGAAAGAAGGGATTTAGCACCTCTGGAGACCTTGGTTCAACTGATAGACTTGGCCCCTGCTTTTAATTAACGTTGGGGAACTGTTTTAGCCCCTAAAGAATCCTCTACTAAACCCCCTTTTCTGCTTCTTTTGTGAATAAAATCAGGGGGATTTGTAGGAGGTAATTGTGGCCAGAGGCCACCAGCAGTATTTCTGCCTTCACTTGGTCCCCACCCTGTCATCTCCCACTCTCCTTGAAATTGAAAAATTCGACCCCAAAACTCTGGAAATTATGCTTAAGTCAGAAAAACTGTTATAAGTCAAAGAATGAGATTTCAGGTTTTGGAGGACCTATCCAACTTGAAAACCCACCTCTGAAAATTTTGATTAAAAATTATAACAATTGTTAAAATCAGTACCTTTGATATCCAATTCTGTCAGGCCACTGATATGAGATAATCCACCAAGTTTGTATCAATGAAAGTACCTCCACCGCAGACCAGGGATTAAGTTGCCAGACCTTCTATAACCTTACACATAAGCTAGCTCGCAACCCTTCAAGCCCAGGCTGTTCTTCATCAAGTACGTCAGCTACCCCAGTTCAAGTCATCATCCAATCCCTTTCCCTACCACCCAGTATAAAAAACTGCCATTCATAGGGGAAGATGTCAATTCATTACCTTTATTAAGTTTAAATAAAGTTTTATAAATCATAAAAAACCTAATCCCTAGACTTCACCTTGCTTACCAATATTCTCTCACTAAGCCCAACTAAACACGCCATGATCTGCATTCTGGGACTAATGGTTGTCACGTGTTAATTATGATCCATTGATCCAGCAGCTCACTAAATGCTGGTCAAGGTTATTAGAAATTATGCTTCCAACTTTCTTCAAAAACCGCTGCATCAGAAGGGCTTTCTGATTCACCAAATCTAGACCACCGACCTGCCACTGGTTTGGCGTGATCTGATCAGCTCACAATTTGCCAATCATCACTCAAGGTAGCTATCATCTTCTACTAACTCACATCACTAATCCACTACTGGTTTGGTGCAATCTGGGTGATATGAGGCCCCCTCCTCCGCCAATCTTAATTAATTGTTTGTGGGCAAGAAACACCCATTCTCACGGCTGAGAGTTGAATCCCAATCACCGGATTATCCAGAGAATTACCCCTATGTTAATCTTCCCCAGTTTATTTTAATATTCTGAACTGCCATTCCAGTGATGTTTTCAACTCTACGTGACAACATGATACATCCAAAAATTTCAAGATTATACCCAAGCTTACCCCATTTTTTAAATTGAACCAAAATTTGATTTGCAAACCTGATCAGTATTAACGTGGGACAGAAACTTTTTAATGGTTATAATGTCATGGACCCAGCTAATAAAGATTATACTGGGCTCCCAATAAGTGAGTGAACACTATTGAAGAGCCCAGAATGCCTTAGCACAGCAGTCCAAATGACTTGGACGAGTGGGTTTATAGCAGGAATTTGAGGAAAGCAAAAGTTCAGTAATGGACTTAAGTCCCCAAAGCAAACCAAATAGCTGTGATGGGTGCAACTTCAAGACTTTTGGGGGCAACCCTCAAGAGTGGGGGAGGCAGGGAGGATGACAACTCCTCTGAGGTTTGTGGTTGCAGGCATTCAGGTATAAAGAAATAGGGTCACAGCTCAACAAAGGGCAGATCAAGTTTTGCCATATGATCAGCGGTGGGAGCAGGGTGAAAAGGGGGCCCACACAGAGCGTCAAAGCTGAGCTCTCCCTGAATGAGGTGCTATGAGCCCCTTGGGTGAGTGAGATCATTTAGTGGACAGGTCAAGTGGGGGTCCCAACTCCATGGATGATGGAACAAATGCGCTCTGGCACTGCCCCAACCAAAAAGCGGCTTCCAGGGAACCAGCAGTGAAGCAGACATCTGTATTTGCTGGAAATGGGCGCATGATAGCAGCTGGTATAGTGGACGCTTCATCCAAAGCAAACTGATTCACAAGATTTGCAATGCGCCGCCAGGAGCAGGGTTAATTTGACCAGATAATTCAGTTGATGAGAATCAGGAGGAGGATTTGGGCAACAGCGTACTTTGCCAGATTGATTGGAGTAATTTTATATATAAAAAAGAGAGTGTATGGGGTCATAACAAGCTTAACAAGGGTATTAAGGTTTATTGCTTGCAAACGCAAAAGAGAATAAGAATATGAACTAATAACAGCCACTTGGCGGGGTTGTTGGCTAAATTGGGTGCAGCATTGGAAAGGGGCATCAAGGGATTGTCCCCTCGGAATTTGTGGGCAGGAATGATTGGCTGGGGAGAGGTGGGCCAGGGTATCTGCTTCCTTGTCAAAACTAAAACTTTTTTAAAATTTCCCTAATTTTTTGGTCCAAGCCAACTTGACCATGACAACCCAGAACCTGATCATCTGAGTTGGCCTAGCCCTGCATCTTGATCTGCCCAGATTCATACTGAAGGGTTGGGAGGATTTCAACAGCTCACTGGATGATCAGCCCAAAGAGCAAAGCGGAGCCCAAATCACATTTCCATCCTGGGCAGACCCAACCAGCTCCCCCAGCCCAGAATTTACAGAATGGGCCTTGAGGCCCTCACAAGCATTTTTTCTAAATTTTTACAGAAATTTTCAGGGGGAGTGTGAAGTCCCAGTGGCCTTCCCGTGGCTCCTGGATTACACAACCTCTCTGAACACCCCCTCTATCAACCTTAACAGAGTAGAGGAGGGGGAAGATATGGGAACATGATATCCTTGGGGGTAGCACAGTCATCCAGCGCTCATCTGCCACATATGTCAAGTTGCTCAACTGTGATAGGGGTCCACTTGGGCCTTGGGACCCCTCTTTGCTCTAAAGGGATAATGTTCCCTATCCAGGTGCAGGGCCTGGGCTCTAGGACTTACACATAAGGACACTTATTTATATATACAATTGAACCTGAGAAAAATTAGAATTGAAACCAAAGGCCAGTAACTTTTAAAAAGGAGTATTGGTCATCCTCCATGCCTCTCCCACCCTTGGGGTTGGCCCAGAAAGACCCATGGTTGCCCCCATTACAGCAATTTGGTTTGCTATGGGAGTCTTTGGTGTGTTATCTAACTTTTACTACCCACATAAGAACCATAGGGCATCCCTCCTCCAAGTCATTAGGGCTGCTACGCCACTGTCATCTGGGCTTACCACTGGGTTGTTACGCATCCAGATTGGAAACCCAGTCCTACTATAATTATCAATATCCATGACAGGTGGTATCTCAGAGACTAGAGAGTAATTTCATGTCTCATGCCATAATTACTGGCGTAAACTGCAGTAATAAGGAGGATTTTGATAAGTCAAAAAGTATTAAGTTAGTTTTTTATTAATCTGGAACACACCTTAGATCAAAACTGGGTAAGGCAAGCAAGCCTGATTGGTACCAAGTGGTTGGGTGATAATTTTACAAATTTTTGCATCAATAGCATAAAAATCCACAAACTATTTTATCAAAAAATCGGCTGTTTAGCCTTATTTTTCATCTGGAGATTTAAGCAGCATTCTAATTATACTACAAAATTTTAAAACATTCAACTTTAGTCATAATCTTGTTTTTACATAACTGAGCTACTGCATTATGATTAATGGTAGTTCTGTTTTATTAAGTATAATTAGCTTAGTGACATGATGGAAAATCCTAACCCATCCTCAGTTTTCCCTATATAATCATTTATATATACCAAAATATTTTTAATTGCTTCTCTCATATCCTACCATCAAATTTAATGTCTGATGTGTTTTTTGGGTCAGCCTAGCGCAGACCTCCAAAAGGAGTTGTTAAACAAAATAAGTCATTATATTATCTAAATTGAATGCTGATCTGACTCCGCCACTAATGAAGTATAAATGATCTTGATTGAGGCTCCTCAAGGCCAGAAATTGTAAGGCGCTGTGGAACCCAAGTTCAAATTGGTGTGCACTAACAGTTCCCATGGAACCACCAGAGAAACCAAGCAAACAAGATTAATATGGTCTCATAGCCCTCAAGTCAACTAGTATAGCACCATCTTTGTGGATGAACTAAAAAGCCTCACTGGGTGCCATGATTCTTAAAATGCTTAAAAGATGGTTGTAAAAAACTGTGGAAAAGGGAAAAGATATAATATTTAAACCAAAATTAGACTCAAAAACAAATTTGGTCCAGTACCCTCACATGTAATGGCACTGGCCTATAAATAGGTAATGGTGTTTGGGGGTTAGCATACTGTTATTGAAATCAGCAGCTCTTGGGTAAGACATCTTCTCAAGTTGCTGGTTATTACTAAATTTTCAGTTGGAAGGTGAGGATCAGTATGCAATTTGTCATGAGAAATTGAGGTTGGGAGAGTCAAAGGGTTATGCCACGATTGGCTGCTCCCAAATTTATATTTTTTAAACTTTTTCTGAGAATTTCATATATTTAGATGCGCTCCATTATTAAAGGTTCAATGATTTATTGAATGTGAATTTCCATAAAAAATCAGAAGGGGAACTCAAGAAAAAATAGAAGTGAGGGTGAAATTAGGGTCATAATATCAACTTTATCTAATAAAATTAAATTATTGTGTCATAAGATCAAAGCTGCTAGAATTTATGAAATTTTATGAAAAATGGGCGGTGGTATTGGGAAACTTACCTGGAGCACTTTTAACATCTTAGTATAGTTGAGGGATTTTTCACATGGGAGCTTAATTCTTTCAGCATACCAAATACTAGTTAGTGGGGGATTGGAATGGGTGCAACTATAAGGACTTCCTGAAATAAATTAGCCTTTTCTACTTGAAAAAGGGTAGTAGGCACCACCTGGCGCATTGCCCTTTGTAAAAGCCTATCAGATTTCAGTTATTGATTAGCAAAGAATTCCTCCTTAAAGTATACTGATTCATATTTTTCTCATTAAATCCGGCGCTTTTTTATCACATTCTATATATTGTATCTTGGCCATCAAGGTGAGGGAACCATCAGGGGGTCTATTTACCTCTATGTTTATTAGCTAATTCCCTGATGATCTTGGCATCTATCCTGTATCACCATTCCAATAATAGGAAAGTTACAAAAACTCTCCTAACAGACCATGTCTTGTAAATTGGTCACAGGGCATATGGTTAAAATACTTCTTTAAGTTCTTATAAGGACATTCACCATAGCTTTTAAGTTTTTTTTACCACATATGCATCTTGGTATACTATTGGAAGCAGGGGTCCAAAGAAAGCTCATCAACAAATAGTTTAGAATTATTATGTATTTCTGGCGATTTACATGGCGGAACAGGACTATATGACTTTCTAAATTTTTCCTTATCTAGACTGCACTGTTTTTCCCATCTCTTCATTTTTCTTTTTTTTCAAGTTGTGTATAATTCACTTAGTCATTGGGTTTACATTGCCAACACGACCCTGAAGAAATTCTGGTGGATCTACACTTATGGCAAGTTATATTAGGATTTTTAACCAACTTTGTCCATACTGATTCTTTACTTGATAGTCCAAAATTAAAAAAAAATTTAGGTCTATTATAAATTTACCAAATCATGCAAAATTTGAGGTGTAATTGTTAAAGTGTTTTTTCTTTTGTTTTGATTTATTTGTGGACCAAACCAATTATTAAAAAGTTAAAAGTATAGCAGCTAAAACCACTCAATGCCTTAATATTCATATGTCAATGCATTCAACACCTGATGCCCCTACATGGGAGGTGGTGTGCCGCCTTCTGGTGTCTTTTAGCCACTTTCAAATCGCGCTCAGGATGTCTCCACTATCCCTCAAATTCAGTTGGTCACTTTGCCCCCTTGGGACCTAGCAAGCATCTTGTGTGTTCCCAAGTGGTTCTTTGAGCCCCGCTGGTATTCCCCTGGAGCAACCTGCACTTTGGCCTTTGGGTTGAGTATGAGAATCTCTTCCACTACGCAAGCTCATCCATCATTGAGATTTCTCTGGCAGTTTAAAAACCGCCAGTTATATTAACTTTTAACCATTTAAGGAGTACTTTTACCTAGGCTTCTCAAGAAAAGCCATGCTAAGGCTGCAGCAATGATGACATTAGTTTTTAAAAATACCCCATCTCTACCATCTACACTCAGTTGCAGGTGGACGTTACTCTGATGATGCAATTTTCTAGATTGTGCGACCACCTTTCCCTTAATCATCTCCACTGTGAGTTCCTGGAGGGATTATCTGTCTAAAGTGCTGACCCTGTCCTGCAGTTTGTGGTCCCCAATGGGGCCAGCCACCTTGCAGGAGCTTGTTCCTTCGCAGCAATATTCCTATTCCATTGGGACGCCCACCTTGCTGTCCCCCTTGAACTGTGATCTTCTTAGACCCTGACCACAAATCTGAGCCCATGTCAAAAAATGGCTCTCAGTCTCCCCTTGTGCTTCAGGATGGACCACTCAAAGAATTGGTCCCTTCACTCAAAGCCGCAGAGGGCCTCAGACCCTCATCCTTCTAGCGTTGGCCTCACTATTATTCTAGCAATATTTTTGTGGTTTTTTCCTCCCTCTTTCTCCCTCAACTGCTGCGGTTACAGCTCCTTCTGTGGCATCCAGTCAGTCAGGTTCATCTTTAATTGTGCATGAGCCAATTGCTGCTCTTGCCCCATCAAATTGCCATAGACTGAGGTTTAAGGGACATCCACTAAAACCTCCAGCTAATCAAAATCTTTTACTGGCCCATGTTTGCCCATGTACAACTAATTTAATACTTTAAATGGGTTACAAATGTCACCAGTAAACTTTTTCTATAATCCCAAGGTTGATTAGCCAAAATTGTTCCAGCTGCCCAAACCCACTCCTCCACCCCATTTCTGCTCTTAGCCAGGCTTCTTGGCATACCAGACCCACTATCAGATTTATGTTTTAGCCACAGTCGCCCCCACCAATGTTCCCATCTGCCAAGCCATCCATGCAGCCATAGAGCCACTCATCAATGGGATTTCCTGTCCCAGTTTTCATTTTACTATCATCAAGTTGCTAAGGATGAATTTAAATTTAAATTCAATTTTAAATTTATTGTGAGGAAGGCCGACCAGGGGATGGACACTTCCGAATTTTGACCCAAAAGAAACAAAACTTAGTAACAGGGAAGGCACCCCAGAGAAGTGATGCTATCTCTTGTTGCCACCGGGAACGCCACTATGGGGAGGAGGAGAGGCCGTGTGAAGGGGCCGTAGCCACAATTAAACACGTGTGAGGGAAAGGGTCCAATTTGATGAATCAAACTGGGAACCAAGAGAAGTTCAGCTGATGGCGACGCGAAGGGAGGTATCCAAACATCCACGCCTGAAAGTGGTACACCAAATGGTACCAAAATCTGTGGACAGCTTCTGAGAGGGTGGGGGTGGAGCCTGCGATGGCATCCAAGACAATCGTTTGGATAGTCCACATGGTGATTGCAACCACCAGAGCACAGAGGGAAGGTGGAAGGGGGGATATCATGGATATAGCAAACATATCTCTTGACAGACTGAAGGTATGTGTTTGATCCTGGCCAAGCAGACGTTGGACTTCGCGCCATATCACTTTAGAGGTAGGGCACTTCTTCAGGTGGTGGAACAGCATTCCATATTGGCCACACACAACGCAGGATGAGTGTAAGGCGTTAGAGCGTTCAGCCATTTGGTACACCCGCCTCAGGCAGCGCCACACATGGGAACGGATTTGAGGCTGCAACAGAGGTTGTGTGCATATTTGCAAATAGTCTTCTGGGTCTCAATGGAGTAAGGGATGTTTATCATGTCCAGGTAGTCCACCCTGGATAGGACATAGGACCGAGTGAGGATCACACCACTTGAATGGGTATCCCCTGTACATCTTATGTGAACTTAGGAGAGGGGCGGCCTCTTTGAGCTGTGTGTCCGCTAATTTGTTTTCTCTACTCAGCGCTCCGCATGGAGAGGAGGATTCGTTTGTAGTGGGTTTTAGTACCATGAGGACCTGTGGCCGATGGGTGGGAAGCCAGGTATTTCATCAAGGAGTGAGGGTTCGATGGATTGTTAAGGCCCAAGGCGCAGGAGAAGTTGGAGCAGGCCGCGTGGGACCAGTGTTGGGAGGGGAGCGTAAGGGCGGTGACAGCCGCAATCCAAGTGCCCAGGATCTTGGCAGCATGGGCTTTGAAGTCAAGCAGGTCCAAGCCACCATGATGATGAGGGCCAAACATGACCTCAAGCCGTACTGGTGGTGGGCGGCCTGACCAAAGCCATCCTTGCAGAAGGGCATACATGGATTTGAAAAAACCTGAGGAGAAGGCGATGGCGTGGGCTCCAAACCAGACTTTGGAGAGGAGCATAGAGTTGGCTAAAACAATCCTGCCAGTAAGGGAGGTAGGGTGGGCTCTGAGGGAGGCGATGCACTTCGTCACGTTGTCTAGAATACAACTTTCCATTACTGCTGAGGCATACCCGCCTGCTTCCACCCACACGCCCAGATGGCGGACAGGCCCTATGGTAGGGCGTGGCACGAAGGGGAGCACTAGTGGGGCGGTGTGGGGTGAGCAGGGAGGGCGAGCATGTGTGCGAGCAGATGGGCCGGGCTGGGCACTGGTCGCTGGGGCCCAGCATGCTTGATACCAACCAAGGAGGATGATTTCGGTTTTGGAAGCGTTCAGTGCAGCGTTACTTACCCAAGAATATTCCTGGATAAGAGCTTCAAGCGCGCGTGCATCTTTATTATTAGACACCCCAACCACACAGTCATATGCAAATACCATCATCTTGACTAGGGCTTGGCCTGGTACATGGACCCCAGTGAGGTGAGCATTCACATTTCGAAGTAGTGGGTCAAGGCTGAAGTTGTATAAGAGTGGGCTAAGGGGTCCCCTTGTCATAAGCCCCTTTGAGGGTGGACTACTTCCGTTAGGAAGCCAGGGACACGCACTGCCATTGTTGCAGATTCCGTGAGCAGCATTACCCAGTTGATGAAGCAAGGGGGTAAGCGGAATTGATGGAGGCAGGCCCTGAGGTATTCCCAGTTTACTCTATCATAGGCCTTCTGTTGGTCCAAGAATATTAGTGCCCCAGAGGCTGTGGACTGGCATTCATTAGCCATAGAGTGCACGTTGTCCCAAATCGACCTTCTGGGTATGAAACTGTGTTGTTCTGGGGAGATGGTGGCAGATGCTACAATCCCTAAATGGTTAACCATTATTTTAGTTAAAAATTTTGTATCTGTGTTAGTTAAAGAAATGGGGCGCCAGTTGGCTAAGTCTAGCTTGTCCCCTTTCTTGGAGAGTGTGACGGTGAAGTCCTCTTGTCCTCCTGGTAGAAAGCGCGTTTCCATAAGGCTCTGGTTAAGTGAGGCCAACAGTAGTGGGGATATATATTTGAAGTACTTTTTATAGAATTCATATGGAATGCCATCTGGGCTTGGGCATTTCCGATTTGGTGCACCGCGGATGGCTGTCCAGAGTTCATTTGGAGTAATTTAAATTCATTAATTCTGGGTATCAGAAAATGGTGCAGATGTAGGTGTGGTCAAAAAATTTCGCCACTTCAGCCAGCTGAAATGGATTGGATTGGTATAACTTAGAGTAATACTTTTGTATTTCGATTTCCACTTCAGCTGGCATATCCGTGATGGAATCATCCAATCTTTACAGCTGTGTGCAGGCCACACTCTGGCGCGGTGCAAAGAATTTTTTAAAAATTATGTGGTGCACTTGTTGCCCTCTGTAATGCGTTTAACCCTGTACTGAACACAAACCCGATGTTTGTGTTGCCTTTTGAGCGCGTTGAGGTGGGAAGCTGCTTCCACCCACTTCTGGCCCCATGCAGGGCTGTAGCCTGTGGCTGGGATGTTGGATTCCAGGTGTGACAACTCTGCCAGAGCGCGCGAGATGATGGCCAATGTAGCTTGTGAGCATCAGGAGGAGAGGTGGCAAGAGTGGCAGATGGTATCCTCCTTATAGATAGACCATGTGGATATTGGGTCTGCACAAAATGGTGTAACAAAATCTTTTGTCAAAGTTGCTGATTCCACCCAAGTGGAAAATCCTGGCAACACAAGTTTGGGAGGGCGGAGTTTGCACCAATGTGGGGCCTTAACCACTGTAACAGGTAAGTGGTAGGTTATTAAGACCAGCCGGTGGTCAGAGAATTCGATTTTTGTTGTTTGGAAGTAAGAAATGAGGTATTGAAATTTCACCGGCATGAGGATAAGGTTGATGCAGGTCATGGACCTTAATTGGCCGTTGTGGATGTGGGGGCGCGTCATATTTTTGAGCAGTAGGGCTTGGTGTGGCAGCGCATCTATTAACCCAAGGGTGGCCTTTAGAATGCGAAATTCTACGTGACCCTGGGGGTGTGGGAGGAGGAAGGCCAACAGTCTGTGGGTGAGTTTAGCCAACAGTTCATGTCGCCAACTATGAAAGGTTCAGGGAGTAATGGAAGGGATTTGACTGACGAGAAAAATTCCTGACGCTCTCATGCACAGGTTGGGCATAGATGTTGACAATAGCATGTGACACGTCAGCCCACAAGAAAGTGACAAAGAGGACTCAGTCATTGAGGAAGGATTCTGATGATAAAAATTTAAAAGAATTGTTTTTCTGAACTAGCACCCCACAGTGCTCTGACCAGAAGGATAGGGAGGGGAGGAGCATGGTTTTCAAAGCATCCTTAGAACCTCATGGACAGTGGGACTCCTGGATGGCCAGGATGTCCACGGGTAAATTTTGTTGTAAAAAACTCAGTTTCCTAGCCTGGGATGGGGAGGCCTTGAGTCCAGCGATATTCAACATCCCTAAAGTGAAGGTTTCCCCCATCGCACCTTAGGTGCGAGGGGGGTGGGCACCTGGGCCCACTAGCCTCCTCTAGATCCCCATGGGCCTTCACAGCAGTGCAGGTGTTAGCAGCAACGCTATCGGTAGTTTTGTTAATTTTAGCAGAAAGGTTTGCGTTGGCTTTTGCCTTCTCTTTTTGTTTCCCCAACGTTGAACAAATTTTTTGTGGTGTGGATGAGTTTGGTGCACCAACGTTTGGAACAAAAAAAATTTCAGGTAGGTTGGAAACCAAGTCAGTTTCAACTGGGGCTTGGTTGCAAAGGTCAGGTGAGATTGAGTCACCCATCAGATCCTCAGATTGGGTGGCCCAATCAGCATGGGCTTCCCAATCTGATTGGTTGAGGGATTCCCAAGTTGCTTCCACCGCAAAAGTTTTGATTTCCTCCTGGCGTTGTGAATGTGGGATAGCGGAGGTGACTTTGGCTGCTTCCTTGGCCGCGGCCCTTCAGGCCTGTTTGGCCTTCTTTTGCTCTTGAGGGGAGATAGGCTTTACTAGTAGGTAGCAGCCTTGTGCTCCCCATGGGAAAGCCTCTTTGGTGCTGGTGGTTGGTTCATAGTGCGCCTCTCCGCTGGCCATGGCCGCTGAGGGGTGCTCTTGAAATGTGATGCCCTCCTTGGTGGGGCATGCGTGTGCCTTATGGCTTAATGCGTCACAGTGGGTGCAGATGGGGGGTGCGCTGTCTACGGTTACCGGAAAGGGTGGGTGGTATGCCCCTTGATATTGATATATGTGGAGTGCGGGATCTGGGTTAGGTCCTTCGCAATTTTCTTGGTTAGAGTCAGAACTGCAATGGCTTTGCTGGTGCACAGGTGTGGCATCAGAATAAAGCGTTTCATCTCAAAGGATTGTATTTTGCCATATATGGTGAGACCATCTTTCAGGTGCTGCTCCAGAATGGCATTTGACTGTAGTGGGCAAAAAGTCAAATGTGAGGAAAATTTGGTTGGATTTTGTCCATTTGGTGCATTTGGTTTTGATGACCCATTGCCCTTCAGGGAGGTCAATCACTACGCGCACCGCAGCAGCTTTGTCTGCTGCCTCCTTGTTTTTGAAACTGAGGTCCAGCCAACTGCGTGACATGGAGTGAGGTGTGACGTACACCACGGTTGGGAAAAAGTGTGTACATCCCCACAAAATTTTTCCCATAAAGCTGTTTGTTGGATGTCCAGAAACACCCAGACTCCATATTCCACCGACAAGAGTGGTTGGGAGTGCAACGTGTTGATGTACTGGTTGCATCGCACTTGCCAAGTGAGGATTTCTGGGGAAATAGTGACCGCCAGTTTTTTAAAATTTTTGTCTATTCTGCCAGTTTCTTTGGGGCGTTTTTGAACGTTTGAGGTCGCGGGCCTACCACCTGTGCCTCTTACCTTACTTGCCCAACTGCTCCCTGACATGGGCGCAGACTAATCTCCTCTGTGAGATTATCAAACTATAATCAGACTTGAATTGAATAAATTGCAAAAGTGATTGCAACGAGAGAGAAAAGTTTTTCCTCAGGATGAATTTAAAGATCTTGCATTTACAGTGGGCCATGCATGTTCTGATGCCACCAATTTGTCCCTTTTCAAATTTCAACTACCCTCCAAATATGTCAACAAATAAGAGTTTTAATTGTATACCCAACCTTCTAAAGAAATGTCAAACTTAATCTTAGACAGTATGTCTAGACAATAAACACCACATTCCTCAATAAAGATAATCTAATGTCATTTCACATTCTTCTCCATACTGATAATTTTTCACTCCCATTTTCACCTCTCTGATGTATGGTCTCAGTTTTGCGCTAGACTAAGAGACCCAACCCCACTACTCCGTTTAATATGGCAGCTTAGGCTAGCTTCCAAAACACCATATAAGAGTTATGTATTTAATTTAGCACTACTGCAGGTTAAAATGTGTGGACGCCCCCTCTTGGAGTGGTCCCTGATAGTACTAAAAAGGAGGGTAATTGTCTAACGTAAACCTCATGTTTTTGAACAAAAAGTCAGACCCAGAATCTTTAGACATTCTACTATTTGTTAATAGTACTATTTGTGTCAATTCTGATAACATAGCACAATGAAGATTTTAGTAGGGCCATTTCTCCAAGCTCATAACAAAACAAGCATTGAGGTCACTCATTTCATTTACATGGAACAAGATTTGTGCTGCTTATAAGAGTATAATAAATTGCTACCACTGTCTCATGATTCTTTATTGGATCTGCATGAACTCCTGTTTGAGTACAGCTATTATTCTGAGATACCAAATTCATATATTATTAATTCTTTAAATTTGAATATGATCATCTAAACTCTTTTATAAGCGGTAATACCATGTTCTGACAATCAGTGTCCAGGCAATCACATACATTAACAGCCTAGTGATGGCCCTGGATTCAAACATAGTCATTTAAGAAGTCTTAAAAAGCAGGAAATTATCCTGATGGAAATCAGATAATTTTGATATGATTATAAAATATCCATCATTTATAGATTTAACTGTCACTTGAGGTGTATGAACAGTTATTGTTTAAAAATCTAATGTTCCACATATGTTATCTCAGGGGAGGATACCCCAGTGTTAGAGTATGGACCCTCTACCACTGCCTCCCCATGTTTGATCCTGGTAATGAACTTTGGGTAGGGGATGATTGAGACTGTGTTGGTTTTGTGCACCAATGCCCTTGTCATGGATTTGGCTAATAATAATTAGACTGGGCTCCCAGTCAGGGTGTTCAAATACCCAGTGGAGAGCCCAGAATGCCATGGGCATAGAGGTCCAAGTGACTAGTAATAGTAGAGTTCTATTGGGGACGTGAGGAAAGTAAAAGTTTTTTAATGTACCAAAGGCCCCCAAGGCAAACCAGATGGTTGCAATGGGGGCAACCACGAGTCTTGTGGGGCAACCCCCAAGGGTGGGAGAGGCAGGGAGGATGACAACTCCTCCAGGGTGTGCAGTTGCTGGCCTTCCAATTCGAAAAGGAGAGCTTGTGTGCCAATGAGGGATGGCACAGGGACTGCTGCATGATCGGAAGTGAGAACAGAGGTGGAATGTGACCCACAAAGGGGTTGGGACTTTACTTTCCCTAAATGGGGTGCTCCAGGTCTCACAGGTGGGCTGAGCCATTGGTGGCTGAGCTGGTTGTAGACCCCAAGTCTTCAAGTAGCGGCAGGGACACTCTGGCGCTGCTCTAACCAGGGAGTAGTTTTGGAAAACTCAGCAGTAGGATGGATGGGAAAGTTCTTATTAAATTGATGTGCAATAAGGAACAAAACAGCGGGTTCATCATCAGGGGTGAGGCATATTATCACATTTATGATCTGCCACATTGTGGCAGGGTCAAGTGACTGGATGATCCAGTCAGCAAACATCAGTATGAGAACTTGGGCGACGTCATGCTTTTGTTGGATCAATCTGCAGAATCTTAGTAAGAAGTAAGGCAGAAGGAGACCATGGCAAGCTGTAAGGGAAGTTGAGTTTTATTGAGCATTAGGTGCGTAAGATAAGAGAATGAACCAACAACTGCCCCTAGTAAGGGCAGTTGCCTTAAGTACTGGATAATTGAATAGGGAAGGTATCTAGGATTGGTTGTTTGGGGTTTGGCGATAGGATTTGGTTGGCTGGCATGGAGGGAGGTAGGGTGATGCTCTAGATTTTGGAAACTATCAAAAAAACTTTTGCAAATAATCAGCATTCTTTGGCAAACCAAGTCAATGCTACCAATTCAGTTCCTGGTCATCTGAGTCATCCTGTTCGCATGATTCAGATTTTCCAGATTCATCCCAGGAGGCAGGGTCAATTGGGTTGAGTTGTTAGATACTTGGGCCAAACTCTCAATTAAACTATTCACATGATCTGAACTTCTCAGATCCATTCTGGAGCAATGGGGCAACTGGTCTGAGCCGTTTGGTACATGGTTTAAGATCCAAGTCATGCATTGATCTAATTTCTGGTGCGGCCAGTCCAGATTGGCTCCCCCAGACCGGAATTTGCAGGCCAGGCTCTGATGTTGGTAAATGATTTTTCCCCAAAATTTTGACATAGTATGCCTGGTGAGTGGGGGGTCCCAGGGGCTCGTCCATGGCCTCTGGTGTGCGCAATCTCTCTGCAGACTCTCTCTACTAAACTTACCAGGGCTGAGGAGGGGGAAGAGGTGGGAATGGGTATTCTTGGGGGAGGGCAGTAACCCAGTGCTCATCTATCACATGGGCTAAGTCGCTCAGCTGCAACAGAGGGTCCACTTGTCTCTTGTGACCTGTTTTTGTCTGGAAGGGGTGTTGCTCCCTATCCAGTTGCAGGAGCTGGTCTCCAGGACTTACAATACCCTTTTCTTTCTCAATAGTGAGGATTCCACCACTGGGGGCATGGACCAAGGCATATTTTTTGTGCCACTCTGGTAGCTTTATGGCCAGGATGGCCACGATCTTCTGAGGAGGTTGTGGGGCTGCCAGGTGGGAATTGAGAGCGGAGGTGGAATGTGACCCACAAAGGGGTTTGTATTGAGCTGCCCTGGATGGTGCGCTCCGTGTCTACAGGTGGGCTGAGCCATCAGCAGCTGAGCCAGTTGTGGACCCTAAGTCCTCTAGTGGCAGGGCAGGGCTGCTCTGGTGCTGCTCCAACTGGGGAGTGTTTTCAGAAAGTTGGCAGTAGAATGGATGGGAGGGTTCTTTTTAAATGGATGTGCAGTAAGGAACAAAACAGCGGGTTTGTCATCAGAGTAAAGGCGGATTATCATGTTTACAATCCACCACCACATGACAGGGTCGAGCAAATGGATGATCCAGTCAGCAAACAGTGGTATGAGAACTTGGGTGATGTTGTGCTTTGTCATATTGATTGGCAGAATTTAGCAAGAAGTAAGGCGGATGGAGGCCACAGCAAGCTGTATGGGGAATTTGAGTTTTATTAAGCATAAAGCACAAAATATAAGAGAAAAAACCAACAACTGCCCCTGGTAAGGGCAGTTGCCTTAAGCACTGGATAAATCGCATAGGGAAGGCATCATGGGATTTGGTGTTTTGGGTTTGGCAATGGGATTTGGTTGGCTGGCATGGAGGGAGGTATGGTGATTCTCTAGATTTTGGCAAAATTAAAAACCTTTTGCAAATTTTCCCACATTCTTGAGGCCAAACCAAGTTGATGCTACCAATCCTGGTCCTGGTCATCCGAGTTGGCCTGTTTTCTTGATTCAGATTTTCTGGATTCATCCCAGGAGGCAAGGTCCATTGGGTTGAGTTGTTCAAGACTTAGCCAAAATCTCAATTGGACTATTTGCACAGTTCAAACTTTTTGGATCCGTTCTGGAGCAATGGGGCAACTGGTCTGAGCCGTTTGATACCTGGTTCAAGATCTGAGTTGTGCCCTGATCTGATTTCTGGTGCTGTCCAGTCCAGACCGGCTCCCTTAGACTTGAATTTACAGGCCGATCTCCAATGTTGGTAAATGCTGTTTCCCCAAAATTTTGACATAGTTTGCCTTGGGAGTGGGGGGTCCCAGGGGCCTGTCCATGGCCTCTGGTGAGCGCAATATCTCTGCAGACTACCTCTTTTAAACAGAAGGGTTGAGGAGGGGGAAGAGGTGGATATGGGGTATTCTTGGGGGAGGGCAGTAACCCAGTGCTCATCTATCACATGGGTTAAGTCGCTCAGCTGCAACAGAGGGTCCACTTGTCTCTTGTGACCTCTTTTTGTCTGGAAGGGGTGTTGCTCCCTATCCAGTTGCAGGAGCTGGTCTCCAGGACTTACACTACCCTTTCCTTTTTCAACAGGGAGGATTCCACCACTGGGGGCAAGGACCAAAGCATAATTTTTGTGCCACTCTGGTAGCCTTATGGCCAGGATGGCCGTGATCTTCTGAGGAGAATGGGGGCTGCCAGCCTGGAAGTGAGAACGGAGGTGGAATGTGACCCATATGGGGGTTGGGACTGAGCTTTCCCTGGATGGGGCGCTCCATGTCTCACAGGTGGGCTGAGCCATCGGCAGCTGAGACAGTTGTGGACCCTGAGTATGTGAGTGGCGGGGCAGGGCCGCTCTGTTGCTGCTCCAACTGGGGAGTGTTATTAGAAAACTTAACAGTAGAATGGATGGGAGGGTTCTTATTTAATGGACGGTTGGCAATGAACAAAACAGCGGGTTCATCATCAGGGGTGAGGTGGATTATCACATTTACAATCCACCACCATGTGGAAAGGTTGAGCGACTGGATGATCCAGTTGGTGAACATCAGTATGAGAACTTGGGTAATGGAGCGCTTTGTCAGATTGATTGGCAGAATTTTAGTAAGAAGTAAGGTGGATGAAGGCCGTGGTAAGCTGTTTGGGGAATTTGAATTTTATTAAGCGTAAAGCGCGGAAGATAAGATTTTAAACCAACCACTGCCCTTGAGCATGGCAGTTGCCTTAAGTAATGGATAAATCACATAGGGAAGGTATCATGGGATTGGGTGTTTGGGGTTTGGCAATGGGATTTGGCTGGCTGGCATGGAGGGAGGTATGGTGATTCTCTAGATTTTGGCAAAAATCAAGAAAAACTTTTGCATATTTTTTTACATTCTTGGGGCCAAACTAAGTCAATGCTACCAGTCCAGGTCCTGGTCATCCGAGTTAGCCTGTTTGCATGATTCATTATTTCTGTTTACATCCCAGGAGGCAGGGTCCATTGGGTTGAGTTATTCAAGACTTGGGCCAAACTCTCAATTTTACTATTCAAACAATCTAAACTTCTTGGATCCATTTTGGAGCGGGGCAACTGGTCTGAGCTGTTTGGTATCTGGTTCAAGAGTCAAGTCATGCCCTGATCTGATTTCTGGTGTGGCCAGTCCAGAATGGCTCCCCCAGACCGAAATTTGCAGGCCAGGCTCTGATGTTGGTAAATGCTGTTTCCCCAAAATTTTGACATAGTTTGCCTGAAGAGTGGGGGGTCCCAAGGGCCTGTCCATGGCCTCTGATGTGCGCAATCTCTCTGCAGACTCCCTCTATTAAACTTACCAGGGCTGAAGAGGGGGAAGAGGTGGGAATGGGGTATCTTTGGGGGAGGGCAGTCACCCAGCGCTCATCTATCACATGGGCTAAGTCGCTCAGCTGCGACAGAGGGTCCACTTGGCCCTTGTGACCTCTTTTTGTCTGGGAGGGGTGTTGCTCCCTATCCAGTCTTAGAGGCAGGTCTCCAGGACTTACACCAATGCCCTGAACTGAGATAGCAAGTAGCAAAGGCGGTCCATGGAGTTTATGGCCTATCATATGCCGTGCATGAGAGTTTTCTGGGTTTTATCCTCCTTTCCCATTTTCTTCACTTCCTCTCATTGGTGTGGTACCATCCTCAGGTCAGCCCACCTCAAGTAAAAATTTTAAAAATTAAAAACTATATGTTATCTCAGGGATTTTTAGAATTGATGCTAAGTAAATTTTTATTATATTGATTTTTAATTTCTACACTGTTCTTTTTGTTAAATGTTAGTCAGCTTCAAACACCTCAGCCTCTTAGTACTACACATGAGGATGATTACTATATTGTTACTCAACTTTATTTAATCATCTGATGATTTGAGACTCCCAACTCTTATAGTTTTGTTCGCAAGTACAAAGTTTGTGACTCTATAACCACTAGTTTCTAAGAAGCATTCATTTTTCAAAATCTTTGTTATAATTAGCCTTTTTATTAACTATAGTATTAATATGTCCATAAATATTTGTTGTCAGTTGGGAAACTTACATTACCTCATTCCTTCTTTTATCTCTTTTCTATGTGCTATTAAATTAACTAAGTTGACAATTCCAATGTAATTTTGGTTAGCACCTTATACCTCTTTTAAGGTGCTCAAAATATTCTTTATTTAATTTGTTTAGATCTATAGCTTCTTTTTTTATACCCCAATATCTCTTTAACTTCACGGCATTTACATACTAGATAAAGAATAATAGTACTGGTAACAAGGTAAAGGTAAATGATGTTCAGTCGCTGATCTTTATAATTGTATTAGTTTTAAGAATTTAATTTGGGAGTACGTGGCCTGAGTAACGCACTCAAGGGATGGGTAGGCAAGTAAATTGGGTTTATAATCTTAAAACAATAAGCAAGGTAAAACTTTGGTGTTAGTTACACAGCCTTGAACGTTGCACCTTGCTATGGTTCAGTATTTAGGGTTGCCTTTGATTCTTTGGGGAAATGGGATTACCATAGACATGTTCAGTGCACCACATATATCTTAGACATGTGGGAGTGTCCCAAGACGCTACTTAAGCACATTGTCTCAGTGGAATGGCATTCCCAAATAACTAGTAGCCAATATCCTTGTTTAAACTTAGGCAAAAAATATTAATGGCCCTGTTGTCTCTAAACCCTTAAAGATTCAAAGTATCAGCGACCCAGTTACAATGGATCCCCATAATGCTAAAATAAAAATCATTTTGTTTGAGTCTCAGTCTCATTTCCTTGAACCTAAATGGAAAAGCCAGTCTTTTTGGCGAAATAGTTAAAAGTTGTAGTACTTTGTAGCTTTGCTAAGTGTACTGCTTCCTCACAAATCCTGTTTGCCTTTTACAAATAACAAACCTGTGATGCAGTGGATTTTCTTCGTTTCATACTGTGCACTGCCTATGTGCTGCGTTTGAGCGTTCCTCTGTGTGAAACAATCGTTATGCTACTCTCCAGTGTAGATTGTAATCTTAGGGTGAAGGAGAGGCTCAATAAATACTTTCTAGGTGGTAATGCGGAGCTTAGGTGGGTGTGTTATTCTCCAAAAAATCCAGCACTGGGATTGGTTAGATGCTCAAGCCTGTGGTATTACCATTGCTTTGTGGCTCTGCATGCTGATCATTTTTCTAAATTTTCTGCTTTTCCCATGGCATAATTCTTGTGTTTTCATCTTGATCCTCAGAATTACCTTTAAAGTTTAAATTATCAGAGCATTAACTTGGCCTCAGGCGTTGTGTCCCACGGCCTTACTAACCCTAGACGTGAACCTAGGTAGTTGTATAGGGTAATTAGAGACCCTGGGTTCATGAGGGCCAGGTTTCTGAATATTTGGGTCCTTGCTTCAGATGCCCAAGGAGATAAATTCTTCTTGTGAAGTTGCAGCTTTGACACACTTCATAAAGATGTTCAAATCATTACATTCAGGATCAATTATCCCCAACCCCACCTTCAGAAGTTGGGCCCCTTAGTGTGACGATTCTGGATGGATGAGAGAGTGCACCCCATAGCCAGGGCTGTATTATTGCTGTGAGTTGTTTGAAAAAATTGCTGAAAGCAATAGCATGTTCAGGATAATGAATTTTTCGAGAAAGGCATAGTGTTATCAAGGTGGAAATTTCCAGCCAAGGATGTCTTCCTGAACTTCCACCTTGCCACTGTCCTTTGGATATCCTAAAGTAGCTTCTCTTCCACAATCTGAGTTGCTATACCCGCGCTTGTGATGGGAATCCTTAGGTTTCTGATGGGTTCCTTTGGGCAAGTCATCTGAAAGTGGAGGTGGAATAAAGCTGGACTACTTGCACTTCTTTAATTTACATTGCTTTGTAACTTTTCTCTTTGTCCTCTTATTTTTAGGCCCTAGCGCTTAACTTTTGTTAACTCCAAAGCTTGTGATTTAGTAATCTAAGTTTATCTTGTGAGGCTTTTCCGTATAGGCTGATTATCTTCTATACCTTCTTAAAATCCGCCTTGGAAGAGACCCCTACCAGGCAGTCATCCGCAAAGGCCAAAACATTTAGTGGATTTTGACCCTTGCATTGAATACTAGCTAATTGTTTTTCCATCAACCAAATTAGGGGGTTAATTGTAAGACTGTATAAGATAGGGCTGAGTGGGTCCCCTTGATGAAATCCTCTTTTTGTTATAACTGGAGGTGAAATAAAGGCTAACCCAAGAACTGAAAAGGTGAAAAACAATTGATGGTTTTGCTATTCATGAGATAAAGGATTTGGGAATGTTTTTTTGTAAAGGATTGCCGCCAAGTAGTCCCAATTTACTCTGTCATATGCCTTATCTTGGTCAAGAAAGCAAAGCGTACCCTTGGAGGCTCCTCTTAGTGTATTTGTTACTTGGTGAATGTTGTCCCAGATTTTTTTCCCTAGGATAAACCCATATTGTTATGGTGCAATGCAATCCTAGACTTCTTCTGAAAGACATTTAGACATAATCTTTTCCATTGTCTTCATGTCCACGTTGATTAGAGATATTAGGCGTCAATTATTTAGGCCAGTGCGACCCTTCTTTGTGGAGCACTAAAGTGTAAGCTTCCGCGCCTTCTGGGATCACTCTATCCTCTTTCAGACTTGGGGTTAAAGAGATAGCATAGACCTTTTATTGCTTCAAAGTGTGCTTTGTAGTACTTATAGAGGATATATCTGGTCCTGGTGACTTGTTGGTGGGGAATCCTCGGAACCTGTATGAGCTCTACCTCAGTTATAGTGGCAACAAGATTAGCTAGATGCTCAGCATGGTTAGGAACATTGATAAAGTAGTCATAAGCAGCTTCCTCTGTTGAGTCTGTCTTATAAAGTTCAGAGTAGAAAGAATGTGTCATGGACGCTACTATTTTTGGATTGCTAGTAGTTTAAGCCGTCATGTGTTTGGAGTTCTGTGAGGCTAGAGTTTTTAATCTTACTTTATAAGCCTGATAGAAGAACTTGGATGACCAATCCCATTGAGAAGCCCATATGGCCCTTGCTTGGAGGTCCTCCATGTGCATTTAAAGTTATTTATGTTCCTTGATGATTAGTGTCTGTTTCACCCATTCTCTAGCCCCCTGTGTTGAGTAGCTGCTTTTGAGATGGGTATATTTCCAAAAGTTTTAATAATCTTTGAACTTTAGAAAGTCCCATCATATTTTTCCTTGTGCTTCGAGAGGATGCTTGGGCTGGACCAGACAATATCCGCGTTTTTAACGTTTTCCACTGCTGCATAAGGCATCTGAGTTGTTACACTTGGCTAGTTCTTCTTTATATATTTTTGTCTGATCTACTTGGACCAGATTTTCATTCTTTGGAAGCGTTTCTCCAGAAATTTTGCTTGGGAGGTTCTTTCTTTGATTGGATGCTAATTTTCACCATTCTATGGTCTGATAGGTGTATGCCAGTTGTTGCAAATTCTTCAGCTTGGGATTTCAATAACTCAGGTATGAGTATCAAATTTAGTCTAGTAGCACTGATCAATTGATCAAATACAATGTTGAGTCACTTTAGATTCAGAAAATATGATTCTGATAATAGATTGGCGTCTAAAAGACATTTTATTATCATTAATTGTTGTAACTTAATCAATCCTATTGGTGGATTTGTGACATTTGGCCATCTTTCACAAATTCCGTTTAGCCAGCAATTGAAGTCCCCTAGGTAAATCGTTTCTTCTGAGAGGTTCAAGTCTATTAAGCTGACCAAAAACTCTTTCCTCTTGCCCACATCAACAGGGGCATACAATAATGCAATATAATATTATTGGTTATCCCAAGTGAAGGCCAGAACTAGAACTCTTCCTATAAAATGTGATTAATAGTTAATAATTGTGACATTAGCTAATGCTTTAACTACAAACGCATAAAAGCTAGTCCAGAATGTTTGTGATGGAAGAAAGATCCTGGAACACTCTTCCTCTTTTTCAGTGGTGCACTTGCACTCCTGCAAGGCAAGCACATCCACCGGAGGGTTTAGTAGGAGTCCTCATTTCTTATCCAGGGACTTAGTGGATGAGAGTCCTGCTATGTTGGGATCAATCATTAATGAGCCCAGCATGCCTGCTATGACTGAATAGGGCCTGGATGACCCTATGCAGACAAGGCAGCTTGCTTGAATCTTGCCCTAGTCATAGGACCCTCATAATTAGTCTGGGTTGGCAGTGTATTTGATTGCCATTCAGGTGGCCCAGACTCTTAATTAAATTATCAGTGCAGTGACCACTATTATTATCCATCCCTTTGAGGGAGAAAAACTGTCAGCTTGTGAGACGGATTTGTTGACTGGTGCTTGAATGGGTTAAGCTCCATTGTGTACAGGTAAGAAGTGCATTATTCATTCCTGATTTATATTCTCACTGCTAACTATACTGCAACTGGTAAGCTGTTTTAGGGGGTGGACATATAAAGAGGTGCTCATGTTGTTGCTCAAGATTACACTTGGTCGCTTCCTCCCAAGCTTACACTTCCTTCTCCTACTTTTTCTTATTCTTCTTGGCATTTTCCGCCGCCTTTCTGTATATTTTTACTTCTTTACACTGCTTAAGGGAGACTAGTTGTTCCAATTAAATTAACATGTAATTCCTAAAGGTGGACTGTTAATGAATCTCCTTGATCTTTTTCCTTTGGACTTTATTTTCTCTTAATAAACTTTCTTCCCTCCCATGTAGCTGGACATGCATTGTTTTTATGCCTTACCTTGTTTCAGCTTGTGCATATATGCGGGAACTTTTTTTGGAAGACTGAGAAAGGCTGAATTCAGTTCCTCTTTGAGTCTAAAATGTACACCTTGCATGGGATTGTATTGATGTCGCCCTCAGCATCCATGTCTGGGAAAATCACTTTTACATCCTTGTCTGTAGTCAGGTGAGGCATGAGATGGTTTTTATCCATTTCAAAGTAATCTAGTTCCCCATATTCACTCAGGTCGCTTGTAAGCACTACCTCCAAGTCATCCCATTTTTCAGTGGTTGAAAGTCCTTCTAGTACCACAAAAGGTTTTCATCATCCCAAAACTAGGTACGTGTAATTGGGATATTGGCTGTAATTTTTTAGTATCCTTGCCTACCCTAAACTTAGTGTAGGTGACTACAAAGGGGCAGCTATGTCAGCGTCAGCACCTCATAAGTAGCGAAGCCAAGGTATAAGGTTCTCATATTGAGTTTTGTCAAGATTATAGCTTCTGGGAAGTGTCCTGAGATAGCTTGATGAACTGCTTCACAGCGTAGAGGTTCATCAACGCTAAAGTTCATATGCACACTAAATTACGTGAGTATTTTGGAAATGCTTGACTAATGTTGCAGTTTGGTGTAAATCCTTAACCATCTAGATAGTCACTATTTATGACATATGGTCCTTTTTTTGCTCCATTAAAGTTGAGCAGGTGTGCCTTCTGGCCTGCGCTGTTCCCCTTCATCGCTGCTGCAAAGGAATGTGAGATCAGTGGCTTAGGACACTTTGGGATTCCTTTTATTGACGGCACAATTTAGACAATTTTTAATTGGTTGAATCAATTTAATCACCTGTAAATAAAAATGATGCTTTTGAGAAGGAAAGACTCAGTTGCTAATCCTGTTCTATATAATATGGATGTTCTCTTATAATTCAGTGCTTATTTACCTTGTACTTCAACTGGATGCTATATCCTAATTAAAATTAATTATATCTTCTATGATGGCCCTGAACTTGATATAAGTCCTTTGTAAAGTCTTAGTTTGTGTGTTAGACTGCTGAATGCTTTTATTGGTGTAATTAAGATCTATATAAATTTGTTGAAAAACTAGTAACTTCCTGGAACCTTAAAGCTTGCTTCTAGGAACTGTTATCATGGTAATTCATAAAGTTAGAGTTTATTATCTGTTGTCTTGCTTGGATCATCATCATGTTTCTGGTGGTTGGATTTACATACTTAATCAATGTCATGGCTCCATGCAATACTTGAGGGCACAGATTACAAGGACAAAGCTGCGCGTCAGGAGGCCAAAATGGTCAAGTTGGCAGGCCCCCTGACCTTAAACATATCCTGGACCAACTCTGGGTACAGGAAAAATATGCCAGGTTGGTCCTGGGAATGTGCATGATGCTCAGCCTGGCATTACAGCCTGGCATAAAATACATCAGTATTGTTCTCAATTCTGATGGTTCATTACAGTTGCACAAGGAACTGGGCTTTAAAACCGTTCCATTCTCACTATTAAAAAATCAGGTTGAGTCCAATTATAATATATAACTTGGGTTTAGTCAATTTCAAGTTACAGGACCCTGGCTAGTGGTAGCATGCACCTATTGGTGCACTTAGCCTTAGCACCACTTCCTCCAATTAATGACTACCCCCCAATGCTTAAGTATGTTTCTATGAGACTAAATTTTCTTGTTAGTCAACGTTCTTAATAAAAATCCCACATCTGCTTTATAGCTCAATATAGTTCCTTAGGAAAACCTGTGCATGGACCTCCTTGAGGAGGTCTTTTCTAACGTTGGTCTCTTTATTTTAACAAAATTATTTATTATATAGCTGGTGCACAGCTGGGCTGCTCTTGTCCCCTCCAGATAGAGGTACCCAAGCACCCCAGCACAAATCTCCACTTGTTTATGGACTCCCCTTTGGGGTCCAACAAATTTTTTGGTTTTTTGGTTATCTACTACTATATACCGCGTTGTATACCCTTTCCCTGGGCCCTTGTGCTCTAACACTTTCTGCGGTGGCTTGTTCCCAATCTTGCTAATAGCTAGTTCCCTGGAAGTGTGGCTGTGCATCCCACACCATCTCTCTGGTTATGGGAAAGTTACAGACACTCTCCTTACAATAATATGATCCTTAACATGTCCTACTATTCTCAAGTATACAGCCAAAAAGGAAAATTATATATTAAAGAAGCTTCTAAATCGTCCTCTTTTTTATCTTGGTTAGTTAAACGATTTATTATTCATATCTTTCATCCAAATTGCGCTTAGGTAGTAGCTGAATTGCTTCATTAGGCTTTCACTTATATAACGATTGTCCTCTATTAATTTTATATCTTTCATATATAATGTAACTCCTATTTTAGTCATTCCAATTTATACAAGTGATATATCTTACTTTCACTAGGCATCCAACCTCTGAGTGGATATTGGTAACCTGACTAGGAGACATGGTTACTTCTTCTATTCATTTACTTCTTCTCTCTATGGTGCAAAAACTTTCAGTCCTCTATTATAAATACAGTTCAAGTTTGATTCCTCTTTATTAAGCACTATTGTAAAGACTCTGATGGCTTACTGTTGCTCTAGTTCATTTTGACTAATATAAAAAGACCTTACAACAGTATGAAGATAGCTAGATCAACAAGTCTATAGATGATGCTTAATCCATACTAAGGTTTGGTAAGCAATAGATAAGGTCTATAACAAAAAACTCTTAAAGAAGAAAGTAAAAATACAAAAATCTATATGTTTTATCATACATAATCATTTAAAGATTCTACAAATGAAATTAGATAAGACATGTGAACAAAACAATTGTTGTCACAAAACTTAATCCAGAAGATATTGCCTATAAATTAAAGCAGCCTAACACTCTCACATACTGCCCTTAAAAGGAAAGAATATATTACTTAGTCAGTCTCAGCTAACTACCCTTGAAAGTGTGAGCAATTATTCTTAGGTAATAGAACATATTGCTCTAGAAATAGCATGCTATATCACAAAGTTAATAACTAATTACACCTGAAAGAGTGAGCTTATGGCTTAGTTAGTTTTTAATTATTATCTAAAAAGAATTTTATTTGTGCATAACTGATTGTTATGATTAAGTAGATTTAAGTAAATGAGCCAGCTTATGAAGTCATAAGCAACCTTTGTTATGAATAGCCCAACTTATATTTATCATGGTTAGTATTGGAATTAAACCCCATTAAAAAGCTGTTATTAATATAACTAGTGAATATTCCCAACCATTTATTAATTAAAATATGTATGAAAACTTAGTTTCAAAATTTTATCTATTTAGAATAGTAGACAGCATTGAGTCTTTAATACTTATAAGCCTAATCCTTATCAAACCTGGATAACCTGGTATAGATTTCTTGAAGGTCCAAACACTCAATTCTTAAATAGTTCTGATTGAGTCCTGCTACTCAATTAAAATCCAAAAAAGTTTTAAAAAGGTTGGCTTGGAGTCAGGGATTGTAATCAAATATCTTATTCCCATTGGCTGAAACCTCTAACAAGTCAGTAAGAAGAAGAAAAATTTAAGTCAATCTGGTGATTTAAAATATGCACATAAGATTAAGCAGGATGAAATGGGACTGATTGTAACGCACTGGCTCCTTCCAGTGAGCCATGAATGAATTGGGAAGCAGGGCCAAGTCAATGACCAAAGGGCAGACAAGGTCCCTGAGACCAATCTTCTAGTGCGTGTGCTACAGGAGCCACAGATAAACACCCCTGGAGGACAGTTGTGAGTATGCTTACCCCCAGCAACATACCCTGACTCCAAGACAAGGTGTATAGGGAGGCAATAGCCTTCCCAATCTCGCTCTCAAAGTCCAACTCCTGTTCATATAGGCCAAACATGGCCGCTGTTAGTTTAAATTTATCAATATAAACCTCAGAAGACAGTAATAAAAATAAGCAATGCTTAGGAATGGCTTTATTTGATATATTTAGGCAAGTGGATAGAAAACGGAACTAGAGAACCTCTCAATCTCAAGTCCCTTCTCTTATAGTTCTCTTCTGCAAGCATAGATCAAGCTCATTCATCATGCTTGACACTATGTTTTTTGAAATATACCATAAGCAAACCCCAATTGTTTTAGGAAAGATTGAATTCCGTAGTGGATGAACCAACATGCCCAAAAATCGTTCCAATTCTGATTTGAATTCATCTTTAACCTAGAAACCACCCACTTTAAAACCATTTGGTTTGACCCCAGGCCTAACAAAACATTTAACTGTCTTCCTTCCCCAGTCTTAGTCTCAACCTGGGGTCTAGCCAAGACTAATGCTCTCTCACCCCCTCTGTCTTCCACACCAGTTTTCCTGTATTATCAAATATCAGGACAATGTGATGTTGAGGATAAATCTCAACCATCACATCATTCCCCTAGACAAGAAGAACTCTTGGATCTTCCCAGGAAACCAGGCGCAATCTCTGGATGTCTGCCATGTGGCCTCCTCAACTGTATGGCCTGTCCACTGGACCAAAAATGACCTACGACCCTGCACCACGTTTATGTCCAGGATCTCCTCCACCTCATACTCCTTGGCCCCCTTTCAGCTGGAAACAGAGTGAGGCCTTCTCAAGTGGTTGCCCCAAGAATGGTTTGAGCTGCGAGACATGCAACACTGGATGAGCCCGTGACCCTTCTGACAACTTCAGCTCAAACGCCATCTCATTCACTGCCCTCACCATTGGGTATGGGAACAACGCTACTGGCCCCAACTTCCGGCTCCTCACAGGTATGGCATAGTTCTGAGCGTTTACTAAGATCTAATCGCTCTTCTTGAAAACGCTCCCCTCTGATCAATGCCTATCTGCTTTCCTCTTCTGAGCTGCAACCGCCGCCTCTAGATTCCCTCTCAGGAGCCTCAAGGTATCCCAAGTCTCACATGACAGCTCATCTACTACTGGATTCTGACCCTGCTTCTGAGGCCTCATACCCTCTGGGTGCTTACCATGGTTTGCGAAAAATGGGGTCATTCCTGTGGAGGCATGCTTGTGGTTGTTTTATGAAAATTGCGCCAACTTCACCCAACTCACCCAACCATCCTGCCGCCCTGAGACATAGCACCTCATATACTGTTACAATATTTGATTTACCCTCTCAGTTTGGCCATCTGATTGGGGATGGTAAGCTAATGAACTGGAGGCCTTTATCTTCAAGCTTTCTAACAGATTTAACCAGAACCAAGATGTGAACTGTGGACCTCAGTCTGACACAATCTCCTATGGTACCCCATGTTGGGAAAAGACCTCATTAATAAAGATCTGACCTGCTACCTTTGCAGAGATGGATGAATGACAAGGTAAAAGCTCTGCATACTTTGTCAGGCAATCCAACACAATCATCATGGCATTCATCCTCTGGGACTTGGGCAACCCTGTGATAAAATCCACACTTACATAGGCCCATGGCCTATATGGAATTTGAAGCAGCTTTAATTTACCTCCTGGCACCATATGGTGGGACTTTGACCTGGCACACAAGACACATCGCTCCACATACTGTCACTATTGCCAAAAGTTCCTTGTCATAGACTGGGTAATTTGTCTCAGCGGAAAACATCTTCCTGCTGAAGTAACAGACAGGGTGCTCAACCCTGTCTTTACCCTCCTGCAATAGCACCGCTCTAAGTGCAAAGTTTGATGCATCTGTCTCTACTAAAAACGTCTGTTGGGGTCAGGATGGGCCAGAACTGGGGCTGTCAGCAGACTGGTCTTCACCCGCTGGAAAGCCCTTTCCTCAGTCTCCCCCAAACAAAAGGTACATTTGCAGTCAACCTTGTCAGTGGCACAGCCCACTTAGCTAAATTCTTGAGGACCTCTTTTAAAGTTAACTACTACTAAAAAACTCCGCACTTCAGTCTGATTCCTGGGTGCCTTCCATTCCTTCACTGCTTGTAGTTTATCAGGACATATCGCTAACCCCCTCTAAAACCACATTTTCTATGAAAGACACCGAGTTCTTATTAAACTCACACTTGAATGGCTTTAACTTCAAGCCCGCCTGGCTTACCACCTCCAGAATACTCCTTACATCCCTCATGTGATCATCATCAACTTGGAAAATATCAGAATATTATCCATATAGGCAACGCAACACCTACCCACCAAATCCCCCAACACACAATCAATCATGCGTTGGAAAACTGTGGGGGCATTATGCAGCCCAAATGGCATAACCTATTACTTAAAATTCCCCAAGTGACACTTAAATGCGGTATGCTTCTGGTGCTCTGGCCGCACTGGAATCTGGTTGACTGCGTCAACCAGATCTAATTTGGTGAACACCACGTACCCTGAGATCATGGGTAAAATGTCTTCCAGGAGTAGCATTGGATAAGGGTCAGGCTCCATCACCGCATTGAGGTGCTGGAAGCCCACACAAGGACGTAGCTCCCCACTCGCCTTTGGCACCAGCAACACTGGTGAAACCACAGACTATTTGAACAGCACAATCAAACCCAATCCTAGCATTAAATGTACATATTCATCAAGAGCCTCCCAAGCAAGGAGATTCAATGGATAAACTGGAAATCCCCTTGGAAACTCAAGCCCTCTTTGAACCAGAAACTAAAAGCAAAGTCCCCTGTAGATGGGAAGGGTGCCTAACCCTTGGGTTCAAACACTGATGTAAAATCCTGGTACTCCTCTGGCAAACCCTCCAATGGTGCGACTGAAGATATTCCCCCCATTCATTTCACCGATGACCCCTGGTACTGGAACTCCCACTCCCACACATCTGAGCCTTCAGGCGACAAGAGCACTTTCCCCTTCATCATATCAAATTGCAGATAGAATTGGTGCCACCACCTCAGTCCCAACACCACTGGGTGAGGAAAATGAGTCACAGCATAAAATTCTTCCTCAAACTCATCTGGGTCTTGTCTCAACAGGATCTTGGCCTGCACCTTCCAGACCGCATTCCTCTTGGTGGCATCCGCCAATAACACAAATTCATCCTCCTGCAACGGCAATCCACATCTTCTTGCCCACTCCTCATCCACATAATTCTCATCAGTCCCAGTGTCTACCAGTACCAGGACCTTTTCACACTCCTTCTTCCCAGGACCTTCCCACACTTCTACGGGTAAAAACAATTATGAAGGAAGTGAAGGAAGTGATTTATTATGGGACACTGGCTTCACTAGCTTCTTGCGGAAGTTATAAGGAGCATTCTTCTTCTTTGGGGCCTCAAGGACCTGAGCGGGGGCCTCAACCATTGCCGTCCCCAGCAATTTGCCACCCTCCCCAGGCTCCCCTGACCCTTTCTTACTCCTCCACATACCTGAGTCCCTTTGAGCCGTACACAGGCTCTGAACTTGCTCTTCTCATTGCCTCCTTCCCATGGAAACCACTTGGGAACCGCATCAACTCCTGGCGAGCCTGGGTCAAGGCCACCTGCCACTCCTTTGCAAGGCAAAGGCCACCTCTTCCTCCAACGTCACTGGGGGCCGCACTGCTGCCATTGCCAATAACAAATCATCCTGCAAATTCTGATGGAACATGCGAGGAAGCTGAGACTCTGATGCCTTAGCTGCTTTGGCCAGTGCCTGGAACATCCTACCATATTCCTCCACAGACTTCCTCCCCTGACTGCACTGCAGCAAAGCTGACCAGGCTGAATCTTGTGCCTCATCTGGACATGCTGCTCGGTCAATCCAGTACAAACACTCCTATGCTGAGTCAGGCAACCCCGCCTGCTCCTCCAAAAGTTCACAAACCCAGTTTGAAAGCTTCATGGGCAAGGTAACCAAAACTTGGTTCAACTGTAAAGCAATTGAATCCTCACCCCTGAAGCCTTTGTCAACCGCCCTTGGAACTGAACCCAGCCAAACGTCTGATAGATCAGCTCTTACTTCTCTGAACTTAGCATTGATGGAATCTTTCCTACAGTCTTCACTGGTCCTACCACTTCCCACCACTCTGGGACACACACTCCAGCACCTGGTATACCTCATGAAGCAAAAACACTGCTGAAAATATCTCCATTAAAAGCGTTGCAGTAGGGTGATACCACATAGGGAACACAACTGCTTTTGGCTCCTCTTTTGCTTGCCACCACAATGACAGGAAAGTAAATGAATTCCATTTAATGTAGTGCACTGGCTCCTTCCAGTGAACCACGAATGAATTAGGAAGCAGGGCCCAAGTCAATGACCAAAGGGCAGACAAGGTCCCTGAGACCATTCTTCTAGTGCGTGTGCTACAGGAGCCACAGATAAACACCCCTGGAGGACAGTTGTGAGTATGCTTACCCCCAGCAACATGCCCTGACTCCAAGACAAGGTGTATAGAGAGGCAATAGCCTTCCCAATCTCGCTCTCAAAGTCCAACTCCTGTTCATATAGGCCAAACATGGCCGCTGTTAGTTTAAATTTATCAATATAAACCTCAGAAGACAGTAATAAAAATAAGTAATGCTTAGGAATGGCTTTATTTGATATATTTAGGCAAGTGGATAGAAAACGGAACTAGAGAACCTCCCAATCTCAAATCCCTTCTCTTATAGTTCTCTTCTGCAAGCATAGATCAAGCTCATTCATCATGATTGACACTATGTTTTTTGAAATATACCATAAGCAAACCCCAATTGTTTTAGGACAGATTGAATTCATAGTGGCTTAACCAACACCCAAGAATCGTTCCATTCTGATTTGAATCCACCTATAACCTAGAAACCACCCACTTCAAAACCATTTGGTTTGACCCCAGGCCTAACAAAACATCTAACTGTCGTCCTTCCCCAGTCTTAGTCTCAACCTGGGGTCTAGCCAAGACTAATGCTCTCACCCTCACTGTCTTCCACACCATCCTGTTCTGTCTTATCAAAGATCAGGGCAATGTGATGTTGAGGATAAACCTCAACTGTCACACTGATAAGATTTTAGATTTGAGAAATTTTAAGATTTAGAAAAATTATAAATTAGTCAACACCACTAGTGCTAAAAAACAAATTAGATTCAAGACCCTTGGAGTGAAATATTGAGTAAGGACTCACATATGCAGAGGACTGATACCCTTTCTAAAGTTTCCTAACCTCAAATTCATCTGGTGAAACTAGATTGGGGCTAGATCAGTGTATCCTCTTTAGGTGGGACCATCTAATACTAAAAAAAGAGACTAGAATGGGGCCAGCCATTGCCATGATGCTTTGTGAGGTTCTGAGCTCTTATTAAGGGGACTATGAGATTACATAAGTATATGAGAGGATAGGGGTCTACATGGGAGGCATTGGCTCTTCTCCACAGAGACTTTGTTTTCCTCAACACTTTTGAAATTATAATTAATTAAAAATTTATTGAGTGGAGGGTCATAGAAGGGGTAGAAAAGGTTTTTATGATCAAAGGGTAAGCTATCACATAGCATTTATCTACTTTGTGGCCAAGTATCCTTTCTCATGGAGAAGCTTGGCAGGGTTAAGACCTTTTTTTCTTTCTTAAGGGGAAGGATTTGCAGTCCAGATAGAGAGGAAGGGAATTCAAGCTTACACCAGTTTGCCATCTCCCTAGTGAGGTCTGCAGGCAGTTAGGCATCTGTCAAGCTGGATTTGAAGGTTTTAATACTCATAATCTAATGTGAGGATAGAATTAGGCTAGAGAGTCTAGGAGAAGAAATATTTTTCAGTGAATTTGGCAATAAAAATAAAGTTTGAAGGAAGTTTTAATAAAGGCTTTATATTTAAAAATATACATTTGGTTTTATTACTCCTTGCAAATAGAAGAGTATAGCCAAGTACTTGCTGCTGTTAGAAAGATAGAAGCAGAGGTATCAGAGCAAGGTTATAAAGAGGTACTACATGCACCCAGAATTTATCTTCAGTGTATACAAGATCTCTCATTGCTGCTAAAGGCTTGGCAAAAGAGGAGTGATGCCCTTCTGAAAGGAAATGGAAAAGCAGTCTAGCTTTAGGGTTCAGATCACAAAAGTTATGGACAAAATTTGATTCAATTAAATTATGCTAATATAGTCCTATAAATGATTTAACCTTTTGCACTCGAGAGGTGACTCTCACTCACCACATGATTTGATGCCGTGACTCGAGAGGTGACTCTCGCTCACCACTTGGTTTGATTCAGAAACTCAATGCGCGGCTTTGACTGTTTATATTTAAGTGGTGAGCGAGAGTCACCTCTCGAGTTGCAGCATCAAATCATGTGGTGAGTGAGAGGCACTCTCTCAAGTGCAAAGGGTTAATAAGTTTAAATTCTAAGAAATTTTATACTAAACTTGAGATGTTTTAAAGCAGAAAAACAAATTAAATGGGCAGTTTATTAAACTAGCATACACATTGCAATATTTTTGGCTCCTAGAAAATTAAAACTGTGCATTATTAATATATTACAAGATCCTAAAACAATATATCTGTTGTAAGAACCCCTTTACATAATTCAAAGACTAAATAGTCTTGCAAATAATAACATGCTATTTCTAAGAGTTCCACCAAGACTTAAGTCTATTAACTACTAAATTTCCTTATTTTTATAATATAAAATATCAAAAATTCTAAATGTAATAATTCTATTTAAACCTAAAAATCTATAGACCTTCAAGATAATAAATTTGGATAAAATATAGAATTATGAGTATGTTCAACGGCTGTATTGTATAATGAATGTCGACTAAAATTAAGATGGTTGAAATATTTAGAAAATATATTAGAAGCTCCTAGTTCCTTTAATCTTTTTGACAGCATATAAATGGGAGAAATACCCTGCCAAAAGCGAAATTATAATAGTGAAAGTTAAAATGAGGTAAAACGGCTCCTGTCTAGAAGTTTCATCCGAACCCCGGTAAGGTACACTAGTGTTAACACCAAAAAACCCTAGCAGCTGTAAATAAACAAAAAAACATTGTTATACCTGCTACAAAAATAAGGATAGAGATGCCAGAACCAACATAAGTAAGAAGCATCGTATGACTAAATGTGGCATTATTAGTAGTTATACTTCTTAGAGTAAGTTGATCACAATAATTCGAGTGGGTTGTTGTCAACGTTTTTCCAAGATGAACACAGCTCTGGGACAAGGACATTATGTGGTCTAAAAACTAATCAAAATAAAGCAAAAAATAACAGTACCGTGGACATCTCCAAAATAAAGGTGCATGCCGTTTTTCAAGTCCTTTGAATTTATGACCTTCCTTGTCAATGATTGACAAATATTATTCTTTTGACAAACGAGCTTAGAAATTGTAAATACTCGCTGTTTCAATTTTGTTATAGTATTTAATGAACAGGTTGTAAACGATCTCAAAGTCTGCTTATCAGGATTCAAAGCCAAATCTTCTAAATTTCCCGCCTCTTCCTCACAAGATCTTAAGATGGGAAGAAGTGAATCTACCACCTCATCAAGAAAAGCATAAGCTATCCAGCCTGGAGACAAATTCCATATAGGTCCTATTTTTGAAATGCGCTCGAGTACTCTTTTCCGATAAAATAAGGAATCAGTTTGAAACTTAGATTTTAATATTAACTCAAACATCGACTTTACCGTTAAAATTCCTTTAAATAAAATGATAGAAAATATATTACATATTTCGATCCGATCGGCAATTATTGATTTTATAGCTTTATCTCTGCTCTTAGATGCTAAAAGGCTTAAAAACTTATAGTTATAAAAGTTCTCCAAACTCTCGTTCAAGCTTCCAGAAGTGATTATGTCAACGGTTGCACTTTTTATAGTAAAAATCTAAAGGAAATTCAACAAGTGTATTAATTGTAAAGTCGTACCTTTTGAAATAAATCTAACTCGGATAGAGTGGGCTGGAAGATGTCTATCCAGAAAAATTCTGAGTTTAATACTTTCTTCCAGTGCTCAAGAGAAATCTCATCAAACTTATTGACAGCTAGAGGCTCGATTTGTGAACTGTAAAGTAATACCCGAAAATCACTCTAAAAGTTAACGAGATTTTGCTGAAAAAAACCTTCCAGCTCTGGCCAAAACATTTTTTCGCCATCGGAATACGCAAAGAGTAGAATTTGTTCAAAGCATCAAAATTAAGATCATTATTAAAGGTCAGTTCGGTTATATGATTTTTCCTCCCCAATACAGAAGCTAAATTACTCCAATTCTCTGAATCAGCATCGTCTGGTAAATCTTCAGTTGAAGAATCGAAAGAACCTTTCTTATTCATTATATTTTTATTAAAAAAGCCGAAAAAGGTTAAAAATTATATTATACTTTTAAATATTAGTTTGAAGCTGGTGCGAGACTGATTCTGAAGTATCCTTTTTGTAATGGATAAAAAGTAAGCAACTAGCCTTAAAGTTTACCCAAGTTTGATTTCTCGCTTTATGACAATGTCAAACGGCTAAGTTGTAATCGAGTACTTACTTTCAGCAACATAACGAGGTTTATTTAACCTAATAATATACATAGAATTTAGATAACAGTCAATCACTGACCAATCACCATTTTTAATCGACTTTGAAAAAGAAGGAGGTTCTCTATTCGACCTATATATTATTTTGTTTTTTTTCCATGTTTGTTCGCGCATAACTCTGAAACATGACCAATTTGGATGCCTAAATTTCTCAAAAAAAGAGAATGCTCCAACTTAGGTCCCATTTTTAACCGACTTTGAAAAAGGAGAAGGTTCACAATTCGACCTGTGAGTATGTTTTTTCTTCTTTTTTCTATGTTTGTTCGCGCATAACTCTGAAAATAATGGACCAATTTGGATGATCATCTTCTCCAAAAATAGAGGATGCTCCAACTTAGGTCCCATTTTACTTTTGTAAGTATTGGGCAAGTATCTGCCCATTAATTAGTAAATATATCAAAATGGGCTCGAAAGCGATGGATACTTGTGGGACTAATACAGCTCCGGATAAACTTAATTCCGGAATCGGTGAAGCGATAGCTTCGAAGCACTTTTGATATGTCCTATGGCTGGGGGTATGTTCAAAATTCAGTCAGTATGAGCTCATAGCGGGACGAGCTTAAATCATTATAGATGGCTATCATTTTTGCATAATTTGTCCAATAAAATCAACTAAACTTGATAAACTGAATTATTTTAGACGGCGAACCGTAAATTTAGCATATGTTGGCCAATAAAAGTAATTTAATTTTTTAGAGTTAATTATTATAGATGGCAATTAGTAATTTTAGCATGGATTGACCAATAAAACCAACTAAATTTGAAAAAATGAACTATTGTAGATGGCAATCAATAAAGTTAACATATGTTGACTAATATAATCACCTAAATTTATTAAAATAAATTATTGTAGATGGTGATCAGTAAATTTAGCATGGATTGACCAATAAAATCAGCTAAATTTATTGAAATTACTGTAGATGGTGATTAGTAAATTTAGCTAAGATTGAGCAATAAAATCAACTAGATTTTATAAATTGAATTATTGGTATATTTGTTTATGAGATACTGTATATAATATATATACAATGAGTTTTATCTTTATAGAGAAACAGTGAGGGTTTAAAAAGGATATATAATATAGTGATTTTTAATAAAATTATAAAAAAGATCCACTTTTGAAAATGTACTAATTTTTTGGGAAAAAAGAACTGGGAGTAAAGTTTTTTTGAGAAAAAAGAACCTCCTTTAAAAAAGGCACTAAAAAGTATGATCTAATTAAGAAATTATGCCTCCTCAATAAAACCCTTTTTTAAGTCAGCACCATATTTTAACTGACTAATAACAGGCATTTATTATATATATATATATATTCAGCACTGTATATTCTAAGTTGCTTATAGTTCACACTTGGACCCAATCCAGACTAATATATAATTTGTATTTGCAAGAAAAATTCTATAAAAACAGATTGGAAGATGGCGCCAACTTCAAAAAGAGTTTTATTGAGGAGGCATAATTTCTCAAATATCTCATGCTTTTTAGTGCCTTTTTTAAAGGAGGTTCTTTTTTCCAAAAAAAAATTAATAACAATTTTAAATTTTATTTGAGGTAATCCAACCAGGAGGTGGATATTACTGATACTCAATGAGCAAAAGAACTGAATGAAAGAATTGAACATATCAAAACCAAAAACTAACCAAAATAAAAACCAAGCCCAAAATAAAACTCCAACCAGGTGGGGAGTGGAATACCATTAACCCACCATGGGATAGGGTGAGGGGGTCAGGCAGTGCTTATACAGACATATTCAGCTGGTCATACCCATTGAAGTTGTAGAAACAGATAAAAGCGGAGAGCCAGGGTGTGGGGGCATCAGCATGGTGGGGGTGTAGGTGGATGAAAAGTTGGTTACTGTCAGGACTTTGGGGGAGGAACTCCAAACTGGCCCATTATTGTCAGGGCCCCAAAGACTTCAGCAAGTTAATAGGCCATTAAAGCCTTAAGTAAACTAAAAATGGAAAGAAGATAGGTGAGAAATAGTCTTTTATTAAAATGATCATCAAGGTATTTATATAACCTCAATGGATCAGGAAGGGAAATTCTTGGCACTAATTGCCAAACATGATTGGAATAAATGATACAAGGGATTGGGTGCATCCTCAGCATAAGTCACTGGTGCACCCAAAAGGGGTTATTTGATTGGCATGTCAGATGATAATTTCCCATGGCCTGATTGATTGTTTGGCGTCCTTGACATTAGTTGCTGGTGCCACATTTATTATTAAATTGATTATTGGGGTCAATACCCAATACTTTGGATCAGGCTTACCCCAAGTTAATGGGGAGCCCAATCTGGCATCCGCCCATAGGTGGGTCATGACCCCTAGTTGGGGCTTCCCCCAATAAAGGGAGAATCCCAACAGTTACCTTCCTCAAGATCAGCTTGGTAGGCAGCTTCAACAAATTCTACTACTTGGTGTTCAGCTTGAATGTGGGATTCAGGAAATTAGCAATATTTGGTGAGACTTTGTCAAGTAATTTTTGCAGATGGGTCAAAATCTGCTAATTGTTCCACATGCATGATCACACTAGTGGCTTCTGTGGCCAATTTTGTGATTTCCTCCTGTGCTGTTTTGGGGAAATCAGGGGGAACTCAACAATGCTCAGCCCCTGGTATAATTGTAAATGAGTTGAGCCACCACTTTTTGTAGAGTTGGGCAATGGGGTGAGGCCACCGCTGCTAAGGCAAGCTGGTGGTCACTTTGGTAGGGGATGGCATTGGGTTTAGGAGTGAATCACTTAGAATATGGGGATTTGTCAAAATCAGAATTGTAAAATTTGGCCCAAACACAATCAAGTGGGCTGAGAGATTCACCAAAGTCCTCATTGGTGACAATGTTACCTGATTTGTCAATCTTGGCCAATAATTCCCATGATTTTGGTTCACAGGAATAGTGGATGGAGATTTTGAGTGGGCAGAAGCTGAATGGGCTGCTTGGGTTTAAATGGTGGTCCAAGCCTGGTTCTGATTGGTGTGGGTTAAATTGGGTGGGATAGTGTGGGTGGGTTTGGTGGAGGCTGATTTCTCACTCTGGCCCATTCAATGAGAATATTGAGCAGGAGGGGGCAACAAAACGCCCCATTTGGAATTCACTGAAAATGGGTCAGAGGCTGCACCAGAGAAAGTGGCTTGGGGATTGGATTTTTTGTAATGGTCAAGTCCAAAACAAAGGGGCCAAATTTGGCAACCATTATCCACCCTAACCCAAAAGAAATGCTCAGGCGCCACAGCAATATGAGCATGGGGGATTTGTTAGGTTATGGAAGGGTGGTGTAAGGAGAGCGTCTATAACTCTCCTGTTTCCAGCGTGGAGGTGCTTGGTGCACAGAGCCAACTCATGGAAACTAGCCGTTAGTACTAAAGCTACTAGGGCCCAGCAGAGGGTGCTGGAGCCATAGTAACTATAACCCAAAAGCGCAATCAGGAAACACCCAAAAAAATGATGCGGTGCACAAGAAGAGGAGAGGAAAACGGACCAGGTTGGAGGGGACCTGGGAAAACCAATGGTGCACTTGGGAAAATTGGATTGTGTTCAAAATGGCAATTTGAACAGAGCATGAGACCTCCTCAAAGGGGTCCACACACATAATCTTTGGTAATAACATTTAAAACTGTAAAACTTTTTCTTTTTTGTTGCAATCACTTTTGCAACCTATTTAATTCAAGCCTGAATCTAGTTTGATAATCTCACAGAGGAGATTAGTCTGCGCCCATTTCAGGGAGCAGTTGGGCAAGTAAGGTAAGAGGAGCAGGTGGAAGGCCTGCAGCCTCAAACGTTCAAAAACGCCCCAGAGAAACTGGCAGAATAGACAAAAATTTTAAAAAACTGGCGGTCACTATTTCCCCAGAAATCCTCGCATGGCAAGCATGATGAAACCAGTACATCAACACGCCACACTCCCAGCCACTTTTGTCGGTGGAATATGGAGTCTGCATGTTTCTGGACATCCAACAAAAGGCTTTATGGGAAAAATTTTGTGAAGATGTGCACACCTTTTCCTGACCGTGGTGTACGTTGCACCTCACTCCATGTCATGCGGTTGGCTGGACCTAGGTTTTGAAAACAAAGAGGCAGCAGATGAGGCTGCTGTGGTGCGCGTAGTGGTCGACCTCCCTGAAGGGCAATGGGTCATCAAAACCAAATGTACTAGATGGATGGAATCAAACCAAATTTTCCTCACATTTGACTTTTTACCTACTACAGTAAAATGTGACATTTTGGAACAACACCTGAAAGATGGTCTTGCCATATATGGCGAAATACAATCTTTCAAAATGCAACGCCTCACGCTGATGCCACACCTGTGCACTGGCAAAGCCATCACAGTTCTGACCCTGACTGAGGAAATTGTGATAGACTTAACCCAGATCCTGCACTCCACTTTTATTGATATTGCAGGGCATACCACCCACCCATTCCAGGTAACCGTGGACAGTGCGCCCCCATCTGCACCCACTGTGATGCGTTCATCCATAAGGCACACGCATGCCACACCAAGGAGGGTGTCACATTCCAAGAGCACCCCTCAGTGACCATGGCCAGCGGAGAGGCGCACTACGAACCAACAGCAAGCACCAAAGAGGCTTTCCCGTGGGGAGCACAAGGCTGCTACCTACTGGTAAAGCCTATCTTCCTGCAAGAGCGGAAGAAGGCCAAGCAGGCCCATGGGGCTGCGGCCAAGGAAGTGGCCAAAGCCACCACCACTATCCCACACTCCCAACGCCAGGAGGATATTGAAACCTTTGCGGTGGAAGCAACTTGGGAATCCAACAACCAATCAGATTGGGAAGCCTATGCTGATTGGGTCACTCAATCTGAGGATCTGATGGGGGACTCAATCTCACCCAATCGTTGCACCCAAGCTCTGGAGGAAACTGACTTGGGGCCCATCCCAACTGAAATTTTTTTTCAACCCGCTCAATGGTGTACCAAACTTATCCGCACCGCAAAAAATTTGTCCGACGTCGGGGAAACAAAAAGCAAAGGCTAAAGCCAATGCAACTCTTTCGCAAAAATTAACAAAAATCCTGATAGTGTTGCTGCTAACACCTGCACTGCTGTGAAGGCCCATGGGGATCTAGAGGAGGCTAGTGGGCCCAGGTGCCCACCCCCTCGCACCTAAGGTGTGATGGGGGAAACCTTCACTTTAGGGATGTTGAATATTGCTGGACTCAAGGCCTCCCCATCCTGGGCTAGGAAACTGAGTTTTTTACAACAAAATTTACCCGTGGATATCCTGGCCATCTAGGAGTCCCACTGTCCACAAGGTTCTGAGGAAGATTGTAAAACAATGCTCCTCCCATCCCTATCCTTTTGGTCAGAGCACTGTGGGGTGCTAATTTGGAAAAATAATTTTTTCAAATTTTTATCATCAGAAACCTTCCTCAATGGCTGAGTCCTTGTTGTCACCTTCTCGTGGGCTGACGTGGTACACACTATCATCAACATCTATGCCCCAAATGGTGCATGAGAGCGTCAGGAATTTTTCTCATTGATCAAATCCCTCCCACTACCCCCAGACCCTTTTGTAGTCAGTGACATGAACTGCTGGCTAAACATTCCAATGGACCAGTGGCCTTCCTCCTCCCATGCCCCCAGGGCCACGTTGAACTTCATGTTCTAAAGGCCACCCTCAGGCTAAAGGATGCGCTGCCTTAGCAAGCCCCACTGCTCAAGAACATGATGCGCCCCTCATGTCCACAATGGCCAATTAAGGTCCATGTCCCGCATCAACCTTATCCTTATGCCAGCAAAATTCCAACCCCACATATCCCACTTTAAAACAACAAAAATGGAATTCTCTGACCATCGACTGGTCTTGATAACCTACCAACTACCTGTCACAGCTGCTAAGGCCCCATATTGGTGCAAAATCCGCTTCTCTGAGCTCGCATCACCAGGATTTTCCACGTGGGTGGAATCAGCAACTTTGGCAAAAGAGTTTGTTGCACTGTTTTGCATGGACCCCATTTCCACATGGGCAACTTTCAAAGATGATACCATCCACCACTCTCACCATCTCTCCTTCAGATGCTCATGAGCCACATCAGCTGTCATTTTGCGCGCTCTGGCAGAGTTGGCACACCTGGAGTCCAATATCCCAGCTACAGGATACAGCTCTTCATGGGGCCAGAAGTGGGAGGAGGCAGCCACCCACCTCAATGCGCTCAAAAGGCAACACAAACATTGGGTTTGTGTTCAGTACAGGGCCAAACGCATCACAAAAGGTGACAAGTGCACCGCACATTTTTTTAAATAAATTTTGCACCACGCTAGAGCATGGCCTGCACACAGGTGCAAAGATCGGATGATTCCATTGCGGATATGCCAGCTGAAGTGACAATTGAAACACAAAAGTATTACTCCAAATTGTACCAATCTGATCCAATTCAGCCAGCCAAAGTGGCAGAATTTCTTGATTGAGCCCACATCTGCACCATTTTCCAAAATCTGAAAATAATGAATTTGATTACTCTGAACGAATTATGGACAGCCACTTGCGGTGCACCAAACTGAAAATGCCCAGGCCCAGATGGCATTCCATATGAATTCTATAAAAAGTACTTCAAATATATATCCCTACTACTGTTGGCCTCACTTAACCAGAGCCTTTTGGAAACGCGCCTCCTACCAGGAGGTCAAGAGGCCTTCACCGTCACACTTTTCAAGAAAGGGGACAAGCTAGACTTGGCCAACTGGCGCCCCATTTCTTTAACTAACACGGATACAAAGATTTTAACCAAAATCATGGCTAACCGTTTAGGGATTGTAGCATCTGTCACCATCTCCCCAGAATAATTTGGTTTCATACCCAGAAGGTTAATTTGGGGCAACGTGCACTCTGTGGCCAATGCATGCCAGTCCACAGCCTCTGGGGCACTTGCATTCTTGGACCAACAGAAGGCCTATGATAGAGTAAATTGGGAATACCTCAGGGCCTGCCTCCATCAATTCCGCTTACCCCCTCGCTTCATCAACTGGGTGATGCTGCTCACGGAATCTGCAACTATGGCAGTACATGGCCCTGGCTTCCTAAGGGAGGTAGTCCGCCCTCAAAGGGGCTTGCGACAAGGAGACCCCCTTAGCCCACTCTTATACAACTTCAGCCTCGACCCACTACTTTGAAACGTGAGTGCCCAACTCACTGGGGTCCATGTGCCATGCCAAGCCCCAGTCAAGATGATGGCATTTGCAGATGACTGTGTGGTTGGGGTGTCTAATAATAAAGATGCACGCACACTTGAAGCCCTCATCCAGGAGTATTCCCGGGTAAGTAACGCTGCACTGAATGCCTCCAAAACTGAAATCATCCTCCTTGGTTGGTATCATAACTGCTGGGCCCCTGCAACCAGCGTTCATCCTGGCCCATTTGCTCGCACATGCGCTCGCCCTCCCAGCTCACCCCATACCACCCCACTGGTGCTCCCCTTTGTGCCACGCCCTACCATATGGCCGGTCCGCCATCTGGGCGTGTGGGTGGAGGCAGGCGGATATGAATCAGCAGTAATGAAGAGTTTATTATAGACAGCGTGATGAAGCGCATCGCCTCCCTCAGAGCCCACCCTACTTCCCTTACTGGCAGGGTCGTTTTGGCCAACTCTATGCTCCTCTCCAAAATCTGGTTTGGAGCCCACGCCATCCCCTTCTCCCCAAGCTTCTTCAAATCCTTGCATGCCCTTCTGCAAGGATGGCTATGGTCAGGTCGCCCTCCACCAGTACGGTTAGAGGTCATGTTTGGCCCTCATCAGCATGATGGCATGGGCCTGCTTGACTTCAGAGCCCATGCGGCCAAGATCTTGGGTACCTGGATTACGGCTGTCACTGCCCCTACGCTCCCCTCCCAACACTGGTCCCGCGCGGCCCGCTCCAACTTCTCCCGCGCCTTGGGCCTCAACAATCCATTGAGCCCCCACTCCCTGATGAAATACCTGGCTTCACACCCATTGGCCACAGGTCCTCACGGTACTAAAACCCACTACAAACGAATCCTCCTCTCCATGTGGAGCGCTGAGTGGAAAATTTGTATTAGCAGACATACAACCCAAAGAGGCCGCCCCTCACCCCAGTTCACACAAGAGGTACAGGGACTACCCATCCATGATGGCGTGATCCCCACACGGCCCCATGTCCTATCCAGGGTGGACTACCTGGACATGATGGACATCCCTTACTCCATTGAGACCCAAAAAACTGTCTGGAAATACGCACACCATCCTCTGTTGCAGCCTCAAATCCTTTCTTATGTGTGGCTCTGCCTGAGGCGGGTGTACCGTACAGCTGAGCGCTCTAACGCTTTAAACTCATCATGCGTCGTGTATGGCCAGTATGAAACGCTTTTCCACCGCCTGGAGAAGTGTCCTACCTCCAAAGTGATATGGCGCGAAGTCTAACGTCTGCTTGCCAGGATCAAACACATCCCTTCAGCCTGTCAAGAGATATGTTTGTTTTATCAATGGCCTCCCCCCTTCCACCCTCCCTCCATGCTCTGGTGGTTGCAATAGCCATGTGGACTATCCACACGATTGTCTTGGATGCCATCGCAGGCTCCACTCCTACCCTCCCAGAAGCGGTCCACAGATTCTGGTCTCATTTGATGGACCACTTTCAGGCGTGGATGTTTGGATACCTCCCACCACGTCGCTGACAGCTGGTCTCCTCTTGGTTCCCAGTTTGGTTCATAAAATCAGACCCTTTCCTCCACACGTGTTCAATTGTGGCTACGGCCCATTCACACGTTCCCTCCCCCTCCCCATAAGTGGCGTTCCCGCTGGCAACAAGAGATAGCGTCGCTTCTCTAGGGTGCCTTCCATGTTACCAAGTTTTGTCTCTTTCAGGTTGACATTTGGAAGTGTTCGTCCCCTGGTCAGCCTTCCTCACAATAAATTAAATTAAACATTGAAAACTTTAAAAAACGGGGATTTTTATTTGAGAAAGTCAACCAACAAGGAATGTTGGTCGGGGAAAATGTATTTAAGCTCAGATGGGGAAATTGGGCTTATGCCACAGTGGGCCCAAGCAGCGACTCACCAATAGGGCAATACTGCCATCTGAATTAGTAGAATAGGCTGAAACTGACTTCACTCAATTGATTGATTGAAGTTGGATTTGGCCCAAGAGCGTTATTTCGTAGATTAAACAGGTTTCAAATCCCCATTCCTTGACTAACTGAATCAAACCATCCGCCTTTATTTAGTAGATAGTTCGTTTTAACGCCTGGCCTGATGTCAGGGGCTGGGCACTTAACACCCCACTATGACCAACCTAGGCATATTTTTCCCGTACCCAGCACTGGTCTAGGGTGTGCTTCAGGTCTGGGAGGACATGTAGCTTCACCTTTTGGGCCTCCAGGCGCCCAGCCTTATCTTTGAGGTTGGTCCCCACTATGATGTCATCTACACATGACATTACCCTCTCCTCCCAATGGGGCTCAACCCCCCCCCTCCAGGGGCTTGCGCAAGGGAAAAGTTTTTGTGGGCAGGGGCCAACTTCATGGCGGCAACAGTCAGTTTGGGTTGAGATCCAGCAGCCTGGGGGAAATGCTTGTAGAAGGCTTCAATCAGATCTTAGGCATGCACACAGTCGCGCGCTGGAACCCAACTGTTCTCTTCAGCATCAAATCCCTTCC
>JAKSZP010013442.1:0-108396 GCA_022478985.1 Massospora cicadina
TGGAGAAGCTCATATTGTTTTTTCAGCACAGTGTCCAAAGCCAGTTTTAGTTCTGCATAGGCAAGTGACCCGGAGTGCTGAGTAGAATTTTCATCAACACAACATTGATGTGACATAGCTGGCAACTAAGTTTTTATCATTTATAACTGATCAATGGCCCCCTGTATTGAGCACCACTGTTATAAAATCGGCGGTATTCAATAGATACGCCAGCAGATTTTGCACAGGGTTTGACCTACTGAGCAATCAGGACCAATGATATGATGATCGTTGCCCTCAAAAATAACAGAATAAACTTTTCAAATAAACATGGAGAACTTGATTCCGCAACCTCTTTTATTTAATTATACTTAATATCGCAGAGCCTTCCTATTCCGCTTACTCTAAACTTACTTAACAACAAACTCCTCTTGATCATTTCATCTCACCTATATTGTAGCGACTTTGGATGCTACCGCTTCTATGGCTTAGTAATTTAATTCACCACATATAATTGGTTCTGTCAATCCTTTATTTGTTAATTTCCCAATCGCATAATCTGAGACAATTTCCCAACGACCCAATATTGCCTCATTTCGAGGCACTCAAATTACCATTACTCATATTAAATCTCAACGGATTCCATTCATTCCGCCATAATGACCTAGTGCTTATCATCCACTCATATCGGAATCCTGAAAACCTCCTTGGGTTCCAATCCTTGAAAGATGGATATGCCATTCCACCAAATAAACTTGAGTCCACTCTTTACTGGCCCATGCCCACCACGCAGAAACAACTGAAAAGTTTATTGAAATGGTTATCTTCTTGTAGAAATTTTCTCCCACGATTTCTCAGCTGGAGGCCTCTCTTATTTCTCTGACAGGGAATAATGTCCCCTTCAAATGGATGAAGCATGCCAACGCGCTTTTGAGGTGATCAATGAATTATTTTGCAGCTCCTACCAGTAAACATGCAGTCCATCCTGGCCTTTATAGTGGCATTTGATGCCTCTGTGGCAGCGGTGAGGCTGTCTTTCTCCAGGAATAAAACGGGTAGAGCATCCTGTCGCCTAATTCACATGCTTTTCTCATCCTTAGAGCAAACCTGGCCATTTGTGACAAAGAACTTGATGAAGTGTCTTGGTCACTCACACACTGGAATTTTCTTCAATCAAGGGGCATGGAATGAAGTGTTGTCAGAGCAGACCACTAGGTCCTTGTGTATTTCAAGAAGCAACAGAAGTTGGCGCATCTTTAGGCCTGGGCGTTTCAGACCTGTTGCTTCCATTTCAAGTATGTATTTTTGAAGGGTGACCTGAACAGTCTCCTTGACCTATTAAGTCGAAATCCCTATTTGAACCTGCAGAGGAAGAGTCCCAAGCATTTTACAGTGATCCCTCCTGCCCAGATTATAGCCATTGCTTCTCCCTCAAAGTCCAAGTCTAATGAGCTCTGGATGTGCCATTGGTTTCTCAAGACTGGATGAACAAACTACCTGCTTGGAGGGGATAGAACATCTTGATCAACTTGTGCTTCCATCACATAAATGGACCATTACGCGCTGAAGGAGGGATGATATTGTTCAGAAATAGAGTTTGGGTTCCCCCTTAACTCTTTGGTGAAGTAATTTGCGCCTACCATGACCCCCAGTGCTGGGTCACGTATGAAACAAGAATTTTCTCAATCTGATTAAGCGGATATCTAAACTGGCTGGGTATCTCTAAGGTTCTTTTAGTTAGATCACAAATTTCGCGACATGCACATTTTGAAAAATCTAATAATTTAGGTAGTAATATTTCTCTTCATCCTCTGCAACAGGTAAAAGGCCTGTAAAACTCAGCATTGGTCAACTTTATTGTAGAGTTGACAAGCTCTAATAGGTTCAAGACAATATGCTGGTCATGGACTATATTTTCTTAATTTCCCTGTTAATCCATTGTATGTCATCAATCACCTCCAAGGAAACAACCAGGATCTTTATAAAACATGTGCTCTTCATGTTTGGCCATGATAATAATTGGTAAGTGACTCAGAGCCTCATTTTAACGCCTAATTCTGGACTATCTTTTCATCATCTAGAAGATCATTCTATGCCGTTCTACTGCTTACCACTCTCAGTCAATGGACGGATGGAGAGTGTCAACCAGATCCTCAAGCAGTACCTTCGGAGCTATGCCTCTGCCATGCAGGATAGCTGGGCAATGACCTTCCCCTGGCGCATTTTCTTAAAATAACGCCATCCACTTGTTATATGGCTTTTACCCTATGAAGCCACCTTGGGGCATAACCCCTCTTTCCATATTGGACCTTTTCTTCACCCAGAAATTGCTGCTATATAGGAAAATTTGCAGATGATCCAAAGTACACAATCCCTGGTCTATGATCACCTGACCAAGAAATTACGTCATTTCAAGTAGTTTGCAGATTGCATACGCCTCCCTGACTGTGAGATAAATTGGGTTTCTTAGTGATTCTGGATATGCGGCACATGCATATGAAGGCCATTCTTAGAAAAACAAAAAACTTATGGACCTCATCTGATGGAAAGAGATTTGGGATTTGGGGCCTTCCAGTTTGTCCTTCCTGATCATTGGAACCAGCATACCGTCTTCAACGCTTCCCGTTGTCCCCTTTCAAGAGAAAGGAAACTGCCATGCCTGAACCAGTCATAGTAGAAGATACATAAGAGTTTGTTGTGGGGGCCATTATGGCTTCCTGAAAATCACTCCATTTGGTGCAGTACTTTGTTGCAGGGAAGCATTTTTTTCCTATGAGAACAGCTAAAAAAGACCAGTAGTTGTGTCTATTGCCATGAGTTAGTTGATGTCTTCCATGTGGCACACCCTGCAGCTCTTTGTCTCTTTTAAAGGCTACCTCTCTCTTAGTCATCAACTTACTAAAGGCTCATATGAGCATTTCTTTTGCACAGGTTTCTGGTAAAAATTCTCAACCTGTTCAGATCTAAAGGATAGTGTAAGTCCTGAGGAGCACAAACCTGCGTCTCAATAAGGAGTATTATACCTTCACGACTAGTAAGGGGCCAAAAAGGCTGCATATTCCCCCACCAACCGGTGCAATTTAGACCATGTTGATGAGAGGTGGGTGACAGCCTACTCACATGTAGGTTGTCTCTCTACCCCTCTCCTTACCACTAAAGAGCAGTAGGAGAAGATCAAGTGGGTGTGTCAAAAGGTAGTATGGCCAGAAGCCATCTACAACTGGTCAAGCAAGCTCCACACCTTGCCATAAGTCATCCCCTAGTTTATATCCCGATTATATTTATAAGGTAATGATGAACAAAAGCAAATCACATAAATAAACATCAGACCTAAAAGCTCCCCTTTAACTTCTCTTCTTGCCACTAGTAAGGCGAGTCCGCCCCAACAGGTTTAGGAGTGCTGAACCAATTTGATTAAAAATGGGACCGCCCTTGTCAATACTGGGCTTCCAAGGCCCAGTCCGCCAATGGCCCTACACCACTCACTCCTATATGTAGCCATACAAACTCCAATTGGTCCTGTCCAAATGGACGGCCTTGCTGGGCTCACCATGCTAAGGTGTGGTGCACCGGCCTCTGTCGCCTTGGACCCTGGGCAGAGGTCCCTCCCAAAACCTCTATCCACTCATGGGTTCAACAGGCTGAGGCACGGCTAACTGGCCTCTGTCGCATTGGGCCACTCTGGCTCTGAATTAACCAGGGTAAGACCTCCCCAACAAGGAGCCCAGCGCATCCACCCCCTTTCCCTGGAGCACCGCCATCTGCTGGCCAAAAACTCGCATTAAATAAATTTAATTAAACAAATGAATTAGCAAATAGCACCCTTTACTGGAAGAAGTGAACTTGAAGTTGGAATAAAATTCTAAAGTGAGGGCCCATTGGAGCTTGAACTCACTTTGAAATACTTCCAAAAAAGGCTAGAAGAATTGTGGGTAATGAGGGGCGCAAAAGCCTCCAGAATTTATGGCAACCAGGCAACTCGGTGGAAAAATGGAGGGGAACCTCAGAAAGAACAACCAATTAAATGAACCAATTTATTTAAATTTATTCTGTTATTGACCCAAATAGAAAAACCTACTTGGAATAACAGAATTGCAACTATTGATACACATGAATCTCATAATTCCCAACCTTATGGGATTCATTTGCAATTGCAATCGTTACAGCGCTTACCTACCCTGGCCTTGGACACGTCCTGTCAGTTTTCATGAAATTTGTCCTCAGCTCTCTTGGCACATTTTTCCTCAAAAAGTCTTGTAAGAACCTCAATTTGATCTTGTCACTCAGGCCAGATCTGAATCAACATTGGTAGCAAGTTAGTGTGTTTATCTGCCAATCTCAAATGTGAAGATATTCCCAGGTATTAATGCACAATTTCCTTATTCCCCACATGTTAAGTTTATAGGCAGCAGTCCCAATAAGGAACTGCTGTCGTTCCATTTCTTTTTTCTCCCTTCCCTTTGTTTATTTTAAAAACTCTTAAATGTGCAATTTATTATTTAATTAAGAAGTTCGTGGTGCAATTTTCAGCTATGTGATCAAATTATGGAATTACTTGGAGAATGTTGTAATTATACCTATTCACATTACTTTCAACTTTGTGGATGGCTGTAGCGGTGGTATTCTTGCTGTGGCTTTGTGTATTAAAACATCCTGAAGGGATGTATATCCTTAATTAATTGTCAAGCTCCATGACACTTTTTCCTTATCCCTCATCTGGTTAAGTAATCTATCCTTGGTCATCTATGCATGGCCCTTAATATCCATAGCTATTACTCTTGTTGTTAATACAGTTCTCTATCAAAAATGCTACTATTGTACAATATGCTGAAGGGTACATATACTCATTTTAAATCAAGTTTCGTTGGTATCTGAGACCTCATAAAGCATTAAAAACTTTTAGTCTTGAATTTTTTTATTAAAGATGGGTGACCAAATCAATTGAATTTGATGTCATGTGGAGGCCCTTGAGTGGATTTACCTCCATTTATAGTCAATGACCAAGAAGGGATGCACCTTAGCCTTTAGAGTTAACGCTGATACCACCAAAATCTCATGTGATTTTTAATACTTAGATCTACATGAACAATTTACCAGGAAACATGGTGGAAATTGGGGGGGTAGAAACTCCATTAGATAAGAGAGTTATGACCTTTCAGGGAGGCTTGACACCGCTATTTAGGGTCTAACCTGAGTATAACTATCTAAACAGAATAACACCCAAGCAGTGAGTCCCAGTACCTAATACCCTATATATGATGACTATCCATTGACAAAAATTGCACCGGTTTGTAAATTCAGAAGTATATGCATTTTATCTTAAAGCCGCCCACTTGGTAGCCCTAGTTGAGACCTTGTCAGAAGGAAACAATGCGCAACAAAAAGGCAAAAATAGTTGGAAGTGTACCAAACTTTTTTTCATCCACAACTTATAATTTAAGTAATTTGAAGGGCATCATGCATCATGTAGATATGGATGATGCTTCACCTATCCATGCTCAACCTTACAAAAAAATATATATAATGGGTAATTCCAGGTTATAACTAAAATCCAGAAACTTCTAGATTAAAAATTACTGGTGCCATCTTGTAGTCCTTGGGCCTCGCCCCTCCTGCTGGTACACAAGAAGGGGGTTAATCACCTGATAGGCTTTGGATTACTAAAGACTCCATTTTATACCTAAAAAGGAAGTTATCCAAAGCTATGGATTTATTACTCATCATAGCTTAACAGGTTCACAATATCTCTTAGTTATTTATCTTGTTAGTTGCTATTGAAAAAATAGAAAGCAGCTTTATAACAAGATAAATTCATTTTATTAGCTAATAAAGGGATAATTAAAATGACACTAATGCCACAAAGTTTTTTTAGTGTCCCTGCAACCTTTAACGGCCACATATGGGCTTTCTATTTTTTAAATTTATTGTGGGGAAGGCCGACCATGGGATGGACACTTCCGAATATGACTCAGACGAGACAAAACTTAGTACCAGGTGAGGCACCCCAGAGAAGCGATGCTATCTCTTGTTGCCAGCGGGAACGCCACTTATGGGAAGGGGGAGGGAACGTATGTAGGGGCGTAGCCACTATTGAGCACGTGTGGAGGAAGGGGTCTGATTTGATGAACCAGACTGGGAACCAGGAGGAGACCAGCTGCCGGCGACGTGGTGGGAGATATCCAAACATCCACGCTTGAAAGTGATCCACCAAATGAGACCGGAATCTGTGGACAGCTTCAGGGAGGGTGGGGATGGATCCGGCGATGGCATCCAAGACAATCGTGTGGATAGTCCACATGGCGATTGCAACCACCAGAGCACGAAGGGAGGGTGGGAGGGGAGGCCATTGATGAAGCAAACATATCTCTTGACAGACTGAAGGGATGTGTTTGATCCTGGCCTAGCAGACGTTGGACTTCGCGCCATATTACTTTAGAGGTGGGACACTTCTCCAGGCGGTGAAACAGCGTTCCATACTGGCCACACACGACACAGGATGAGTGTAAAGCATTAGAGCGTTCAGCTGTACGATACACCCGCCTCAGGCAGCGCCACACATGGGAGCGGACTTGAGGCTGCAACAGAGGATGGTGTGCGTATTTCCAGATAGTCTTTTGGGTCTCAGTGGAATAAGGGATGTCCATCATGTCCAGGTAGTCCACCCTGGATGACTTGGGGTCGAATGGGGATCACGCCATCATGGATGGGTAGCCCCTGTACCTCTTGTGTGAACTGAGGAGAGGGGCAGCCTCTTTGGGTTGTATGTCCACTAATACGAATTCTCGACTCTGCGCTTCGCATGGAGAGTAGGATTCGTTTGTAGTGGGTTTTGGTCCCGTGAGGACCTGTGGCTGATGTGTGTGATGCGAGGTATTTCATCAGGGAGTGGGGGTTTGATGGATTGTTGAGGCCCAAGGCTCAGGAGAAGTTGGAGTGGGCCGCGCGGGACCAGTGTTGGGATGGGAGTGTAGGAGCAGTGACGGCCGCAATCCAGGTGCCTAGGATCTTGGCGGCATGGGCTTTGAAGTCAAGTAGGCCCATGCCACCATGATGATGAGGGCCAAACATGACCTCTAGCCTTACTGGTGGAGGGCGGCCTGACCAAAGCCAACCTTGTAGCAAAGCATACAGGGATTTGAAGAAGCTTGGGGAGAAGGGGATGGCGTGGGCTCCAAACCAGACTTTGGATAGGAGCATAGAGTTGGCAAGAACAACCCTGCCAGTGAGGGTAGTAGGGTGGGCTCTGAGAGAGGCGATTTGCTTCGTCACGTTGTCCAGTATATGGCCCTCCATTACTGCTGACGCGTATCCTCCTGCCTCCAACCACACGCCCAGATGGCGTACCGGTCCTATGGTAGGTCGCAGCACAAAGGGGAGCACCAGTGGAGCGGTGTGTTTTGAGTTAGTAAGGCGTGGACTTGGGCGAGCAGCTGGCTGGGTTGGGAACTACTTGCTGGGGCCCAGCAGTTCTGAAACCGACCAAGGAGGATGATTTCGGTTTTGGAGGCGTTCAGTGCCACGCTGCTTACCCGGGAATATTCCTGGATGAGGGCTTCAAGCGCGCGTGCATCTTTGTTATTAGACACCCCCACCACGCAATCATCTGCAAATGCCATCATCTTGACTGGGGTTTGGCCTGGCACATGGACCCCAGTGAGTTGGGCATTCACATTTCGCAGTAGTGGGTCAAGGCTGAAGTTTTATAAGAGTGGGCTCAGGGGTCCCCTTGTCGCAGGCCCCTTTGAGGATGGACTACTTCCGTTAGGAAACCTGGGCCGCGCACAGCCATTGTTGCAGATTCCGTGAGCAGCATCACCCAGTTAATGAAGCGGGGAGGTAGGCGGAATTGTTGTAGGCAGGCCCTAAGGTATTCCCAGTTTACTCTATCATAGGCCTTTTTTTGGTCCAAGAATACAAGTGCCCCAGAGGCTGTGGACTGACACACATTAGCCACAGAGTGCACAATATCCCAAATCGACCTTCTGGGGATGAAACCAAATTGTTCTGGAGAGATGGTGGCAGATGCTACAGTCCCTAAACGGTTAGCCATGATTTTTATTAAAATTTTGGTGTCTGTGTTTGTTAGAGAAATGGGGCGCCAGTTGGCTAAGTCTAGCCTATCCCCTCTCTTGAAGAGTGTGACTATAAAAGCCTCATGTCCTCCTGGTAGGAGGCGCGCGTTTCCAACAGGCTTTGGTTGAGTGAGGCTAGCAGCAATGGGGATATGTATTTAAAATATATTTTGTAGAACTCATATGGAATGCCATCTGGGCCTGGCATTTTCAGTTTGGCGCACCGCGAATGGTAGTCCATAATTCGTTTGGAGTAATTAAATTCATTATTTCTGGGTATTGGAAAACGGTGTGGATATGAGCTCTGTCGAGAAATTCCGCCATTTTGGCCAGCTGAATTGGTTCAGCTTGGTATAACTTGGAATAATATCTTTGCGTTTCGATTGCCACTTCAGCCAGTGTGTCCACGATAGAATTATCCAATCTTCGCACCTGTGTACAGGCCATACTCTGGTGTGGTGCAAAATTTTTTTGAAGAAGTATGCGGTGCACTTGTCGCCTTTAGTGATGCGTGTGGCCCTGTATTGGACACAAACCCGATGTTTGTGTTGCCTTTCAAGTGCATTGAGGTGGGCTGCTGCCTCCGCCCACTTCTGGCCCCATGCAGGGCTATATCCTGAGGCTGGAATGTTGGACTCCAAGTGGGCCAATTCTGCCAGCGCACGCAATATAACCGCTGATGTGGCTCGTGAGCGTCTGGATGAGAGATGGCGATAGTGGCGGATGGTGTCTTTTTGAAAGTTGCCCATGTGGAAATGGGGTCCGCGCAAAACGGTGCAACAAACAATTTTGCCAAAGTTGCCTCTTCCACCCACGTGGAAAATCCTGGTGACGCAAGCTCTGGGGGCGGATTTTGCACCAATGTGAGGCCTTTGCAACTGTGACGGGTAAGTGGTATGTTATTGAGACCAGTCGGTGGTCGGAGAATTCTATTTTCGTTGTTTTGAAGTGGGAGATGTGGGGTTGGAATTTCGCCGGCGCTAGAATAAGGTCAATGCAGGTCATGGACCTTAATTGGCCGTTGTGGACGTGGGGATGCATCATGTTTTTGAGCAGTGGGGCATGTTGCAGCAGCGCATCTATTAACCCAAGGGTGGCTTTTAGAATGCGTAGTTCTACGTGACCCTGTGGGGCGTGGGGTGAGGGCAGCCACCAGTCCGTTGGTGAGGTTAGCCAACAGTTCATGTCACCAATTAGGAAAGAATTGGGGGGTAGCAGGAGGGCTTTGACTGACAAGAAAAATTCCCAACGCTCTTGTGCACCGTTTGGGGCGTAAATTGTTGATGATTGTGTGTGCAACATCGGCCCATGAGAAGGTGACAATGAGCACTCAGTTATTTAGGAATGTTTCTGAAGATGTATATTTGAAAAAATTGTTTTTCTGAATTACCACCCCACAGTGCTTCGACCAAAAGGATAGGGATGGTAGGAGCATTGTTTTCCAAGCATCCTCGGAACCTCATGGACAGTGGATTTTCTGGATGGCCAGGATATCCACGGGTAAATTATTTTGTAAAAAACTCAGTTTCCTAGCCTGGGATGGGGAGGCCTTGAGTCCGGCGATATTCAGCATCCCTAGAGTGAAGGTTTCCCCCTTCACACCTTAGGTGTGAGGGGGCGGGCCCCCTGGCCCACCAGCCTCTTCCAGGTCCCCACAGGCTTTCACAGCAGTGCGGGTTTTACAGCAACACTATTGGGGTTTTTGTTAATTTTTGTGGAAAGTGTCGCGTTGGCTTTGGCCTTCGCTTTTTGTTTTCCTGACGTCGGACGAATTTTTTGCGGTGCGGATAAGTTCAGTGCACCGTCGAGTGGGGCAAAAATTTTTTTTTCGGTTGGGATAGGTCCCAAGTCAGTTTCAACTGGGGCTTGGGTGCAGCGATTGGGTGAGATCAAATCTCCCATTGGATCCTCAGATTGAGTGGCCCGTTCAGCTTGGGCCTCCCAATCTGATTGGGTGATGGATTCCCGAGTTGCTTCCGCCGCGAAGGTCTCCATGTTCTCCTGGCGTTGTGAGTGTGGGATGGTGGTGGTGACCTTGGCCGCGTCCTTGGCCACGGTCCTATGGGCCTGCTTGGCCTTCTTCCGCTCCTGCGGGGAGATGGGCTTTACCAATAGGTAGCAGCCTTGTGCTCCCCATGGGAAAGCCTCTTTGGTGCTTGCGGTTGGTTCGTAGTGCGCCTCTCTGCTGGCCATGGCCACCGAGGGGTGCTCTTGGAATGTAACGCCCTCTTTAATGGGGCATGCATGTGCCTTATGGCTGAACGCATCACAGTGGGTGCAAATGGGGGCGCGCTGTCCACGGTTACCCAGAATGGGTGGGTGGTGTGCCCTGCGATGTCAATAAAGGTGGAGTGCGGGATCTGGGTTAGGTCCTTCGCGATCTCCTCAGTTGGGGTCAGAACTGCGATGGCTTTGCCAGTGCACAGGTGTGGCATCAGCGTGAAATGTTGCATTTTGAATGATTGTATTTCACCGTATATGGTGAGACCATATTAAGGTGTTGCTCCAAAATGTCACGTTTTACCGTAGTAGGCAAAAAGTCAAACGTGAGGAAAATTTGGTTTGCTTTTGTCCATCTGGTGCATTTAGTTTTGACGACCCGTTGCCCTTCAGGGAGGTCGACCACTATGTGCACCGCTGCAGCCTCATCTGCTGCTATTTTGCTTTCAAAACCTAGGTCCAGCCAACCGCGCGACATGGAGTGAGGTGCAACGTACACCGCGGTTGGGAAAATTTTGTGTACATCTTCACAAAATTTTTCCCATAGGGCCGTTTTTGGATGTCCAGATACACACAGACTCCGAATTTCACCGTTGAGAGTGGCTGGGAATGTGGCGTGTTGATGTACTGGTTGCATCATGCTTGCCACGCGAGTATCTCCGGGGAAATTGTGACCGCCAGTTTTTTTAGATTTTTTTCTATTCTGCTGGATTCTCCGGGGCGTTTTTGAATGTTAGAGGTCGCGGGCCTTCTGCCTGCTCCTCTTGCCTTGCTTGCCCAACTGCTCCCAGACATGGGCGCAGACTAATCCCCTCTATGAGATTATCAAACTAGATTTAGTCTTGAATTGAATGGGTTGCAAAAGTGTTTGCAACAAGAAAGAAAAGTTTTCACATATGGGCTTTCTAGGTGACCTAAAGCTGTTGTGAGTTTTTTATATCTTGTCAAAAAAAAGAGATGTTTAAAAACTTTTAATAGCCATGATAAACACATTTGGGAAGTTTTAATTGGCTGCAAAAGGCCTTTCTTGAACTTAGGTCTTATAGATTCTCTTTTTCTAAACTAACATGAGATTTTAAGGCATAAGGTTACACAACAAGGGATCCAACCATACCCAGAAAATTTTTTGTTATTAAGAAAACGTCACACCTGTTAGTTTGAGAAAGATTCAAGTATTTTTTGAAATAGTTTTTAAAAATGGATTTTTTTCACTTGGTGCAATAATCTGGTGCAGTTTCTAGCGTACCTTGTCCAGAAAGGGATCCCATTCATGTGGAGACCTGAGCATACTAGGCCTTTGACCTTCAGAGGATTTCCCTAGTTTCAGAGACAATTATATCTATCCTCACTTTGATTGTCCCTTCTTATTAATTTTGTATCCAGTAACGTGGCTGTGGGCACTATATTCTTGTAATATTACTACCAAGAGAATCACCCTATTATTTACTGTAACATGATTTTATCAAAAGCTGAGAAAAAGCTATAACGTTACTAAGTGGGTTGATTAATAGTGTAGCTGGAAATCAAGCACTGCCATCCTTACCTATGTGATACAAATCACTTCTTTTATTAACCACACCTTTCTCCATTAGTTACAGCAAATAAATGATGCTAATGAGAGGCTTGAAAGATGTAACATAAATCAATTGTATGTACTCAAAATTGTACAACACGCTGAGGCAGATAGCAGAAAGATTATAAGATTTTTCATATTTTGTACTATATGTGCTAACTGTCTTAGATATGCGACTTTTTGTAAGAAGACTGGGCATATATCTGAGTATGTTAATACCAAATAGAGAGCAATTTACCAGGGGGTCTTCTGTCCTAGTAACTCTGAATGGGGACGTCTAAGGGGCTATGTGAAAAGTAAAGCTGTTCAAATATATACCAAAAGCCCCATAACCAAACAAATGGCTTTATGGGGGAACTGTAGGCCTTGTGGGGCTACCCCAGGGACAGAAAGTCAGGGTGGACGATGAATCCTTTATATTACGCGGTTGTTAGTTAATGATGTGATTAGATAGAATATTGGTAGGGTTATACGCCATATATTACAATGCATTGATAAGGATTTTCATGGCAAAAAAGAGTCTCAGGCGTTATCAGCATCTAAAACTGATCTCAAAAGTATTTGAGGGCATAATCTCTCACAAGCTCAGCCACAGCGTGATGAATTTATGGATTGATGGATTGAAACATCCACTTCATGATTTTTGATACAGTTATAGAAATGGCAGCATGAATCACCTAATCCATTTAAGAGGATGCTGATATGGTGTAAAAGGCAAATCTGCAAAAACTAAAATAGAGGAAAAATAGTTTTATTGTAAAAAGAAATCTAGAATATAAAATAAACAGGTAATAGACCCTCTTTAGGATCTATTGCCTTTATAAAATGGGAGAAAGAATCAGAGAGGAACTTAAAGCAATGTCCTAGGACTGACTACCATACTACTTATCCTAATTGGTTGAGCTATGAGGAGTAATATGGATTGGAAAGAATATAAAAGATCTTGATAACATCTTAAAAAATTGATATTAGGATTCACGGATCAGTGAATAAACATCTAATAGAACTAACTTACACAGATTTGTTCTAAATTGTGGATTGGTGAAGCCATTTTAGCATGGATCCATTCTGACTGAGCTATTACTTAGAGTAATCTTAAAGCAATGGGTGATACAGTGTGTTAATCTGCTATCCATTTTACTATTAAAAGCACGTTTTTGGCTTGCTATACTTGTTTGGGCTTATATGGGGTTTAGGGAAGTTTTGAGAGATTCTTTGCATTTTTTAGTATCAGGCTATGTGCTGGGATGAGCCCTTGGGCACTACCAGAGACTCCAGGACTGAATACCTCCCTACAAACAACAGCTATCATTTTGATATAGAAGAGGGTGTATAAAGGAAGAATCCTTGGGGGAAGGGCATTAACCCTTCTCTCATTTAAATCACTAGCTAAGTCACTGATTGCTTTTAAGTGATTCAATGGATGACTTAGACTTTTCTTACGCCTGAAAAGTGGAGATCACAGTTCTGGTAAAGGGGTTAAACTTAATGACTTACACTAACTCCAGGGAAGACCATCCATATGACCTAATTATTTGGCCAGATAGATGGGAATTTGAGGCCCTCAGAGATAAGCAATCAATAAAAGAAAAAAAAATCTACTTGTAAGGAAATGCCTCATAAAAAGGTCAATAGAAAATTTTTACTGTTTATGCGGTCCTCCTATTAATCTGTCATAATTAATGTAATTTATGTAAATAACAAAGCTGCTATCTACTTATATATTGTTAAGATAGCTTTAATTATTAACTTTAAAACTAATCATGAGACTACAGAGACATCTTTAACCTAATAACCCAAGATCGCCCTTGCCCATATTATCAGCACTAAGTATTGTCCCATCCAGGCCCATTCATCAGGTTAAAGTTGATGTGGTAAGACTATTGCTCACCTGGTTTTATGGCCTCAAATATATTCTCCTAGTGGTAATGTCACAAAATCGACCATGGGCTCCACTAGTGTGCCAGGGCAACCAGTATGAAGACTGGTTAGCCCTTTGCCATTTCGACTTCATTGGCGTACCAACCCCTACAAGTCCACTTCCAACCCAAGGACCAACCACCAAAGTCTTCGCATTAGCCTCAGGTGTCCTCAGCATGTGCCCTGGCAAGCCTTCCCCCATCCTGGGCAGCTCAGCACTTACACACTGCCCCACCCTCACAACCCTTCACCAACCCATCTGGGCATGCCCAGCCAGTCCATCCCGAATTTTGGGCGGCTTTGGCAATCCTGTGCTGCACTCAACAAGGTTGGCGGCCAGTCAGCGCATCCGCTGGTAGCCAGCTGGCTAGGTTCCCAACAGTTCCTCATAGGGAGGAGGCATGGGAGCTGGTATTGCCGGCCACTACAGACATGATCATCTGCGCCTATTGGGGTCTCCTGTCCCACAACCCACTCTAGTTGCTTTTGTGACTCTAAACAAACAGGAAAAGATGGGAAAAAGAAAAATTGTTTATTAAGAGGGAATGAACGACTATTTATAATACTTCTGGGCTACTGCGCAAAAGTACTTTTTGGCCAATCAATACCAGAAAACCCATCAGCCACTTGATGCCGAACTCTATTGATTCGTCATTCATTATTTATAGCAATTCCCTCCAGATCCGCACATCTGATCGCCAAATATTAATATTAGGGTAATCCATTCTTGGCATGAGTCATAAAGTTGATCATATATAAATCATTAATTTATATAACATTGAGCATTCTCAGCATTAGTCACTGGTGCTCTAAATTAGTTAGTAGAACCATTGTTGGATGATTCTTATCAGATTCATTGGCTTTCCACTGGAAACTCCCACAACAATCTTTGAATGGCACTTTGGCAGCAACTCAGCTTCCGCCAAACCTAAACTTGAACTAAATTATAACATTTTTTTAACTGAGGCAAGCTGACCAGGGGACTTACATTACTGAAACTTGAAGAATCAAACTAAAAAAAACAAACGAACAGTTCTACCCAAAAAGAGTGGTTAACCACCCAAAAGGGCAGGTGAACCACAACTGAATGGGAATACAACCAACCAGGTAGGACAGCGACGAGTTGCTCATCCCACTTTGGTTGAAGGGGAAGGGGATTGAGTGCTTATCTCAGAATCAGATTTTATAAAAAAAACAAGTGTATGGGCCAAGGTGGAGAGCGATGGTGTGGGGTGATCAGCGACATGGGGAGTGAGTTGGCTAAGGGAAAGCTGGTATTTAAGCTTATCTATATAAAAAATTGCCCCTATGTATTTGGCAAGGCAGTCTTCCACATGAAGTCAGATGGAAGAAAGCTTGGATAATAAAGCTGCAGTAGAACGGGAGGTTTTTATCTTGGCCTGCAAAGCGGTACCAACTTTTATAATGGCAGCATTTGCTTGTCTGTGGAGGTCTATGATGTTACCTCTGACCTCAATGGATAAGGTTGGAGCAATTTTGGGGCGAATAATACCCTTGGCGCTTTTTGCTACTGCCGAATTGGTCATCTCATGGATGTTGGTGTTATCTGGGTTTTCAGCTGCAACAACAGCAAGCTGGTGTTCTGGGCAAAGCAGAGGCGTTCAGTCATGGGGCATAAAAACGCTGAAGAATCTGAATGGAGTGCAGTACCTGTATAAATTCTTCAATTGGGGTATTTGATTCTTTGATTACATTGCCCATTTTATTGGTTTCATCCAATGAAGTCCATGGATTTAAGTCATATTGGAAATTGGGATGGTGAAATTATGGGTTGTGGCTGCTGATTGAGGAATAATGTGGTATCAAACCGTTATCTAATCTGTTTCCTGATTGGTCAAAGCGCGTATGGCACTTGACTGATGAGGGGCCTGATTGGCAGCTGCAGGCGCTGCATCAGCTGCAGTTTTGGGGTAGGGGGAAGGATTGTACCCAGACTGGAATGGCAGTGGGGTGTGGCATTTTGGGGGCCAGATGGAGGCAACGCATGTCCAGCAGATGAAGCCAGGTAGGGGCATTTACGCTTTAAGTGATTCAACTCAAAGCAGGATGGACAGATAGTCCACCCGCCATCAACTTAGGCCCAGAATGAATGGTTGCGGGCAGAGGGAATAACGGTGTGGGTGGAATCAATAAGGCAATTTTGTTATAAATCAGACTAATTGTGGCAAATGCCTAAGGCACAATGAGACAGGATGCCCCATTGAAGACCACAAACTGAAGGATGGTATTGGAGCCATATGTGGCCAAGCCTTCCATCAGCTCCTGATGGAGCACCGCGGGGGAAGGTGAGTGGGCAACCCCACGAATTGTACAGCCATAGTGGTGTTGGTGGGGAGCCAGGTGCACGTTGTGGGGATAGGAGTGCCCTGGAAAACCATGGGAACGGTGGCCGCAGTGGCATTGTCAGCTTCGCAGATGAAGCTGAGATCAAAATACCCCTTATAGGGGTGGAAATTAATAAATATGGCTGGCAGCATCACTGCCTGGGCCATATCAATAATAGCTTTTATCATATGGGAATTACTTAAATTTGGCCCAAAGGCTGAAATGCAGCTGGGATTAGGGGAGAAAAAGTGGGCTGCAAGGCACTGCCTGGGCATGTACCAGGTGGATGGCGAAATCCTTGGGCGGAACAAACTAACCTAAGGATTGGCTAAGACTGAATGAATCAGTCCGATTGCATGTTCCCCTGAATGGAAAATATTGGGTGGGGTTTCGCTGCTGCCCCACATGGGAGTAGCAGGCAGTAGGGCCATGGACATCTTTGGGTCAGTGTTATGGCTAATTTGGCTTTCTTATTCCGCTTCTGTAAATTTAAATTCATTTGAAAGTGGGCTTGAGAAGAAAGAAAAACCTAAATCTAATTTATAACACTAAATAAAATCGAACTAGGCAATTAGCTGGCATCTCACCTGACTAATCAACACCCCTAGCCCTGATACTATTGGAAGGAATCCATCTGGTTAAAATCTCAACATTGCCCTCCCCCTAACCAGATGGTATTCCTTCAGCGCAACCCACCCCAATGGTGGGCCAAGACCCCAGTGCCCCTCAAAGGAGCATCAGTCTTGACCAGTGGCTTTCGCCTCTCTGTAACAAAACCTCCAACTACTTGAGCAGCCCACCTGCGAGACCCTATAGTGAGCTCCATTAGTATAAAATTAACTATGGCTCAGCTAGTGTGCCAGGACAACCAGTATGAAGACTGGTTGTCCCTTTGCTGTTTCGCCTTCATTGGCATAATAACCCCTACAAGTCCACATCCAACCCACCAACCAACCAACTGTGACTTCACCTTAACCCCAGGTGTCCCCAGCGTGTGCCCCAGCAAGTCCCTCCCCCATCCTGGGCATCTCAGGCACTTCCGTGCTGCCTCACCATCATGACCCTTCACCAACCTATCTGGGCATGCCCAGCAAGTTCATCCCCCATATTGTGAGGCTATGGCATTCCCGTGCTGCACCCCGCAAGGTTGGCGGCCAGTCAGCACATCCGCTGGTAGCCAGCTGGCCAGGTTCCTGCTGGTTCTTCATAGGGAAGAGGCATGGGAGCTGGCAGTGCTGGCCACTACAGGCATTATCACCTGCGCATATTGGGGATCACCTGTACCACCTTCCCCACTATAGTTGCTCTTGTGACTTCAAACAAATAGTAAAAGATGGGCGAAAGAGAGATTGTTTATTAGGAGGGAATGAACTACTATTTATACTACTTCTGGGCTACTGCACCGAAGTACTCCTTGGCCAATCAATACTGGAAAACCCTTTGGCCACTTGATGCCAGAACTCTATCAGATCATTCATTCATTCTTCATAGAGATTCCCTCCAGATCCGCTCAACTGATCACCAAATATTAATATTAGGTTAATACATCCTCTTTATGAGTTGCCAGTCAATAGTATATAATTCAGCAATTTAAAAAAGCATTGAGCATTCTTGGAATGAGTTGCCAGTGCTCCAAATTTAGTCAGCAGAACCATTTTTGACGATTTGTATCAGATTCTTTGGCTTTTCACTGGAAACTCCCACAACAATCTTTGAATTTCATTTTGACATTGAATGCAGCTTCTGCCAAGCTTAAGCCCATACTAAATTATAACATTAAATAGTATCAAACTAGGCGATTAGCTGGCAATCACACCTAATTAACTGACACCCCTAGTCCTGATACTATTGGAAGTGATTCATCTGGTTAAAATCTCAACAGGTAGATTAACCACCTAGAGGATTAAGACTTATTTGCTGGTAAGGAAATTGTATAAAAACCATGGTATTCTTCTTTGTTCCATTTTAGCATAAATTGTCCAAAAAGCCTGCTATCTGATAACACGTTTAATTTTATTTACCAGGTAGCTTTAAAAATTACACTATCTAGAACCATTTTAAAACTTAATAGCCCTTATAACACTTTGGATAATGAGGAAATTGATAGTCTAAATGAAACACTTGAATTTATTATTCACAAAATGTCTCCTTGAATCTAATGCTCTAGAACCATCACCTTCTAGGCACCTTTCTGGAGTAGCATTTAAGTTATTATGGGATAATCAAGGAATAACATTTTCAGGAAATCTATGGAAGGGAACCTTAACTAAACAGTAAAGTCCACCCATTGATGGAAGCATCTGCACCCTATAACACCAAGTTAACAATGATATCACTGGCTGATGAGATTATCCAACTGCAGAAAATCATTATAAAGCATTATTTGACTACTTAAAGAGAAAGAGTGATTGACTTCTTGACAATAAGCTCTTCTACTTTCTAGGTAAAAGATCTTATACCGTTTTTCAACACTTACCTGTCATTCATCTTATCAAATCTAACATCTTCTATCAAGGTCCATATTGCGCTATTTACATAGCAGAAACTGAATAATCTATAGCCAACATCATGCATGGTTTTGCGGTGAATTGAGTCCACAATAGGTTCCCCTAAGATTATGTCCACCTATAGAAGGATTTTGAGGGGAACACTGTCTGAGATAGAGAGTGTGACAAAACTAAACTTGAAATAATGAATTAGGTCACCACAATTTGGTCATCAATTGGTCCTCTCCACAAATAAAACCCATAGTGGAGAGGCGAAGAGAGTTCTAATCTTGAATTGGCTTAAGGGGTTAATTGTTTAGTCAACCATTGATGAACATATGGAAAAATCTTTTTTGATTCCTAACCAACAGAGAAGGGAAATCAGAACAATTTAGTTTACAAATCAATATACTTCAGCAGATAACAAAGGACATTGTTAATGCTCAATTATGAAAGTAGATAATATCCTGATTATAGAAAAACTAGACATTCCTGTTGACACAGAGCTCCAACGCTCTCTTTTATCAATTGTTTTGACATAAAAAGAATCTAGGTTTGTACATAAGTTATGTGTACTTTAGTTTATTCTCTCACTAGATTTAGTTCATTTATGTGCAAATTGTATTGACCCTCATAGAAAAAACCATTATTATATCCATAAAAGCGCCTATACTAACATATTTATGTGAAGCTATTTCATTGACTCCATACAAAGAAAAGCTAAATTCACAAATTTATATATTTGAAACCCCAAAAAAATTTCCCTTGGCTGATCATGATCATAAATCAAGAAGGGATTTAAGACATTAAGAATAAAACAAAGAACTCACCTGAGATGAAAATATGATAAAGAAGCCATCTATGTGATATAATAATGGACTATATGCTCAAGTCAAACAATAAAGTAAAACTAGTTACTTTATGAGTTTTGTGCAGTCAAATTAGAACATAAGTATTCTTTTTTGAAAAAAAAGGAAATAAGTAGTTTATAAGTGAGCCTAGTAACTTAAAAAATCATCCTCCATTAAAAATAATTTAAATATAACTTATTATAGAGATAGTATTGAGTTGGAAAATTAAATAGGCGCTATCTGTACAATTAGTGAGTACACGTGAAGGTTTAATTTTTTTACTGAAAATCACATTTCCTTGATCACAAGTTAGGTTGGTTCAGATGAGAGAACTAATCTGAAGAGTATCATAAAAAGATTTAGAAGAGATCAAGACGTCATTACCTTATTCAGGATCTAGAAGGACCATGGAGAAGTTAGGATTATCATTTGTAACAAAGTGATTAGAGTAACTTGGGTACCATATAGAAAGTGATCTTAGATCCTTAAGAGGATTTAGACATTTTTCCAGTTTTAAAATTGGCACATCACTAAACATGTTTAATTTAAGTTACCATTTATTTTTATTTGAGTTACAGTATAAAGTTGAGATTTTATAAAATATTAGGCTTGAAAAAAAAACTTTTCTTTCTCGTTGCAACACTTTTGCAACCCATTCAATTCAAGACTAAATCTAGTTTGATAATCTCATAGAGGGGATTAGTCTGCGCCCATGTCTGGGAGCAGTTGGGCAAGCAAGGCAAGAGGAGCAGGCGGAAGGCCTGCAGCCTCTAACGTTTGAAAACGCCCCGGAGAATCTGGCGGAATAGAAAAAAATCTAAAAAAAACTGGCGGTCACAATTTCCCCAGAGATACTCGCGTGGCAAGCACGATGCAACCAGTACATCAACACGCCATATTCCCAGCCACTTTCGTCGGTGGAATTCGGAGTCCGTGTGTATCTGGACATCCAAAAAATGGCCCTATGGGAAAAATTTTGTGAAGATGTACACAAAATTTTCCTGACCGCAGTGTACGTTGCACCTCACTCCATGTTGCGCGGTTGGCTGGACCTAGGTTTTGAAAGCAAATTAGCAGCAGACGAGGCTGCAGCGGTGCATGTAGTGGTCAACCTCCCCAAAGGGCAATGGGTCATCGAAACTAAATGCACCAGATGGACAAAATCAAACCAAATTTTCCTCACGTTTGACTTTTTGCCTACTACGGTAAAACGTGACATTTTGGAGCAACACCTGAAAGATGGTCTCGCTATATATGGTGAAATACAATCTTTCAAAATGCAACGTTTCATGCTGATGCCACACCTGTGCACCGGCAAAGCCATCACAGTTCTGACCCCAACTGAGGAGATTGTGAAGGACCTAACCCAGATCCCACACTCCACCTTTATTGATATCGCAGGGCACACCACCCACCCATTCTGGGTAACTGTGGACAGCGCGCCCCCCATTTGCACCCACTGTGACACGTTCGGCCATAAGGCACACGCATGCCACATTAAAGAGGGCGTTACATTCCAAGAGCACCCCTCGGCGGCCATGGCCAGCGGAGAGGCGCACTACAAACCAACCGCAAGCACCAAAGAGGCTTTCCCGTGGGGAGCACAAGGCTGCTACCTATTGGTAAAGCCCATCTCCCCGCAGGAGCAGAAGAAGGCCAAGCAGGCCCATAAGACTGCGGCCAAGGAAGTGGCCAAGGTCACCACCACCATCCCACACTCACAACGCCAGGAGGACATGGAGACCTTCGCGGTGGAAGCAACTTGGGAATCCATCACCCAATCAGATTGGGAGGCCCAAGCTGAATGGGCCACTCAATCCGAGGATCCGATGGGAGATTTGATCTCACCCAATCGCTGCACCCAGGTCCAGTTGAAACTGACTTGGGACCTATCCCAACTGAAAAAATTTTTTTGCCCCACTCGACGGTGCACCAAACTTATCCGCACCAAAAAAAAATTCGTCCAACGTCGGGAAAACAAAAAGCAAAGGCCAAAGCCAACGTGACTCTTTCCGCAAAAATTAACAAAAACCCTGATAGCATTGCTGCTAATACCCATGCTGCTGTGAAAGCCCGTGGGGACCTGGAAGAGGCTGGTGGGCCAGGGGGCCCACCCCCTCACACCTAAGGTGTGAAGGGGGAAACCTTCACTCTAGGGACGCTGAATATCGCTGGACTCAAGGCCTCCCCATCCCGGGCTAGGAAACTGAGTTTTTTACAAAATAATTTACCCGTGGATATCCTGGCCATCCAGGAAACCCACTGTCCACAAGGTTCCGAGGATGCTTGGAAAACAATGCTCCTACCATCCCTATCCTTTTGGTCGAAGCACTGTGGGGTGCTAATTCAGAAAAACAATTTTTTCAAATTTACATCTTCAGAAACATTCCTAAATGACCGAGTGCTCGTTGTCACCTTCCCATGGGCCAATGTTGCACACACAATTGTCAACATTTATACCCCAAACGGTGCACAAGAGCATCAGGAATTTTTCTTGTCAGTCAAATCCCTCCCGCTACCCCCCGATTCTTTCCTAATCGGTGACATGAACTGTTGGCTAACCTCACCAATGGACCGGTGGCCACCCTCACCCCACGCCCCACAGAGTCACGTAGAACTACGCGTTCTAAAAGCCACCCTTGGGTTAATGGATGCGCTGCCGCGACATGCCCCACTGCTCAAAAACATGATGCGTCCCCACATCCACAACGGCCAATTAAGGTCCATGACCTGCATTGACCTTATTCTAGCGCCGGCGAAATTCTAACCCCACATCTCCCACTTCAAAACAACGAAAATGGAATTCTCCAACCACTGACTGGTCTCAATAACATGCCACTTACCCGTCACAGTTGCAAAGGCCCCACATTGGTGCAAAATCTGCCCCCCAGAGCTTGCGTCGCCAGGATTTTCCACGTGGGTTGAAGAGGCAACTTTGGCAAAATCGTTTGTTGCATCATTTTGTGCGGACCCCATTTCCACATGGGCAACTTTCAAAAAAGACACCATCCTCCACTATCGCCATCTCTCATCCAGATGCTCACGAGCCACATCGGCAGTTATATCGCGCGCGCTGGTGGGATTGCCCACTTGGAGTCCAATATTCCAGCCTCAGGATATAGCCCTGCATGGGGCCAGAAGTGGGCGGAGGCAGCAGCCCACCTCAATGCACTTGAAAGGCAACACAAACATCAGGTTTGTGTCCAATACAGGGCCACATGCATCACTAAAGGTGACAAGTGCACCGCATACTTCTTCAAAAAATTTTTTGCACCATGCCAGAGCGTGGCCTGCACACAGGTGTGAAGATTGGATAATTCTATCATGGACACACCGGCCAAAGTGGCAATTGAAACGCAAAGATATTACTCTAAGTTATACTGAGCTGAACCAATTCAGCCAGCCGAAATGGCGGAATTTCTTGACAGAGCTCATATCCGCACCATTTTCTGATACCCAGAAATAATGAATTTAATTACTCCGAACGAATTATGGACTACCATTCACGGTGCGCCAAACTGAAAATGCCCAGGCCCAGATGGCATTCCATATGAGTTCTACAAAAAATATTTCAAATATATATCCCCATTGCTGCTATCCTCACTTAACCAAAGCCTGTTGGAAACGCGCCTCCTACCAGGAGGACATGAGGCTTTTACAGTCACACTCTTCAAGAAAGGGGATAGGCTAGACTTAGCCAACTGGCGCCCCATTTCTCTAACAAACACAGACACCAAAATTTTAATAAAAATCATGGCTAACCGTTTAGGGACTGTAGCATCTGCCACCATCTCTCCAGAACAATTTGGTTTCATCCCCAGAAGGTCGATTTGGGATAACGTGCACTCTGTGGCTAATGTGTGTCAGTCCACAGCCTCTGGGGCACTTGTATTCTTGGACCAACAAAAGGCCTATGATAGAGTAAACTGGGAATACCTTAGGGCCTGCCTCCAACAATTACGCCTACCTCCCCGCTTCATTAACTGGGTGATGCTGCTCACGGAATCTGCAACAATGGCTGTGCGCGGCCCAGGTTTCCTAACGGAAGTAGTCCATCCTCAAAGGGGCCTGCGACAAGGGGACCCCCTGAGCCCACTCTTATACAACTTCAGCCTTGACCCACTACTGCGAAATGTGAATGCCCAACTCACTGGGGTCCATGTGCCAGGCCAAACCCCAGTCAAGATGATGGCATTTGCAGATGATTGCATGGTGGGGGTGTCTAATAATAAAGATGCACGAGCGCTTGAAGCCCTCATCCAGGAATATTCCCGGGTAAGCAACGCGGCACTGAACGCCTCCAAAACCAAAATCATCCTCCTTGGTCGGTTTCAGAACTGCTGGGCCCCAGCAAGTAGTTCCCAACCCAGCCCAGCTGCTCGCCCAAGTCCACGCCTTACTAACTCAAAACACACCGCTCCACTGGTGCTCCCCTTTGTGCCGCGACCTACCATAGGACCGGTATGCCATCTGGGCGTGTGGTTGGAGGCAGGAGGATACGCGTCAGCAGTAATGGAGGGCCATATACTGGACAACGTGACGAAGCGAATCGCCTCTCTCAGAGCCCACCCTACTACCCTCACTGGCAGGGTTGTTCTTGACAACTCTATGCTCCTATCCAAAGTCTGGTTTGGAGCCCACGCCATCCCCTTCTCCCCAAGCTTCTTCAAATCCCTGTATGCTTTGCTACAAGGTTGGCTTTGGTCAGGCCGCCCTCCACCAGTAAGGCTAGAGGTCATGTTTGGCCCTCATCATCATGGTGGCATGGGCCTACTCGACTTCAAAGCCCATGCCGCCAAGATCCTAGGCACCTGGATTGCGGCCATCACTGCTCCTACACTCCCATCCCAACACTGGTCCCGCGCGGCCCACTCCAACTTCTCCCGAGCCTTGGGCCTCAACAATCCATCAAACCCCCACTCCCTGATGAAATACCTCGCATCACACACATCAGCCACAGGTCCTCACGGGACTAAAACCCACTACAAACGAATCCTACTCTCCATGCGAAGCGCAGAGTGGAGAATTCGTATTTGTGGACATACAACCCAAAGAGGCTGCCCCTCTCCTCAGTTCACACAAGAGGTACAGGGGCTACCCATCCATGATGGCGTGATCCCCATTCGACCCCAAGTCCTATCCAGGGTGGACTACCTGGACATGATGGACATCCCTTATTCCACTGAGACCCAGAAGACTATCTGGAAATACGCACACCATCCTCTGTTGCAGCCTCAAGTCCATTCCCATGTGTGGCGCTGCCTGAGGCGGGTGTATCGTACAGCTGAGCGCTCTAATGCTTTACACTCATCCTGTGTCGTGTGTGGCCAGTATGGAACGCTGTTTCACCGCCTGGAGAAGTGTCCCACCTCTAAAGTAATATGGCGCGAAGTCCAATGTCTGCTAGGCCAGGATCAAACACATCCCTTCAGTCTGTCAAGAGATATGTTTGCTTCATCAATGGCCTCCCCCTCCCACCCTCCCTTTGTGCTCTGGTGGTTGCAATCGCCATGTGGACTATCCACACGATTGTCTTGGATGCCATCGCCGGATCCATCCCCACCCTCCCTGAAGCTGTCCACAGATTCCGGTCTCATTTGGTGGATCACTTTCAAGCGTGGATGTTTGGATATCTCCCACCACGTCGCCGGCAGCTGGTCTCCTCCTGGTTCCCAGTCTGGTTCATCAAATCAGACCCCTTCCTCCACACGTGCTCAATAGTGGCTACGCCCCCTACACACGTTCCCTCCCCTTCCCATAAGTGGCGTTCCCGCTGGCAACAAGAGATAGCATCGCTTCTCTGGGGTGCCTCACCTGGTACTGAGTTTTGTCTCGTCTGAGTCATATTTGGAAGTGTCCGTCCCATGGTCGGCCTTCCCCGCAATAAATTTAAAATAAAATATTAGGCTTGAAAATTTAGCATGCTTAATTTTAGAAAAATCTCAAAAAATCTGCAATAAATTTCTTATTTGTATTTTATTTAACTGAGGAAAGCCAACCAGGGGACAGACAATACCGAAAACTTAAACTCCCAAACTAAACTGACTAAAATAAAAGATGAATTGACCACCCTTTTTAGGCAGCAAAACATATGAAGAAATGAGAAAATAATCTAATAGGTGGCACAGCGGCGAGCCACTTATCCCATCATGGTGGAGGGGGATTAGGCGGGTCATCATCAGGCTCAGCATTGTAGAGGCGGATAATTGCTGAGAGCAGGGGGTTTGATATCCACAGGATGAGGGTCGAGTTGAAGTAGATAATTGTTAGGAACAACAATTTAGGCCTGGATTAAAGCCTCTATGAGTTTAGCTGTCAGGAGAGTGTCTGTAACTCTCTCGTTCTCAGCGAGGTGATGTGGGATGCAAACCCACATTGCTAGGGAACTAGCCATTAGGAGAAAGGGAAATAAGGCACCTCAAACGGTGCCTGTGCAAAAGGTACCTCAGGCAAGGGTGTAGAGTGCAACATATAGTACCAGGTAAGTGAGAAACATCACAGCTTGAGTGGACCCCAGAGGGGAGTCCATAATCAAGTGTAACTTGGCGCCAGTAGGCTTGGGTGCCTCAATCTGGAGGGGACCTGGGCGGCCAAAGGGAGCACCTGGGATTTTGGTAAATGTGATAAAAGGTAGTGGCCCACATAGTTGGAGACCTCCCCAAAGAGGTCCACCACCAAGTTCGCCCAAGGAACCATTATTAAAACGTAAAATAATGGTAATTTATTTAAGAAAGTTGACCAATGAGGAATGCTGATCACAAAAAACGTAACTAAAGTGGGTCAGGGAAATTAAGGTTCTGCAGAAGTGCGCCCAAGCCTTGACACTCCAATAAACAGATGCTTTCATCCGTTTTTTATAATACACTGAAAGTGCCTTCACTCGAGTAATCAATTGAAGCCATATTTTACCCAATCTTAAAATTTTATAACTCGAATGGGCTTCAAACCCTTACTCTCCAATTAATTAAATCGAACCATCTTTGTTTGTAACATAAATTGTTTGTTTCAGTGCCTGGGCCAAGATAAGAGGCTAGGCATTTTTCACCCCATTAGTATCAACCTGGGCATGCTTTGCTTGCACCCAGTGTTGATCTAAGGTGTGTTTCAGGTCAGGAAGAGCCTGAAGTTTCACCTTCTGGGCCTCCTGTCGCCCAGCCTTATCTTTAGCATCAGTTCCCACTATTGAGTCATCCAACCATGACATTGGCAATGTGGTGTTCATCCTGGATGTGGGCGATGAGAAGTTGTTCCAATTTTGCAGTATTTGCTCTTGTGGTGCGTGTGGATGGAGAAATATTCTGCCAGTTCAGTGACATGATTGACCGCATTGGTGGCAGTTTCATAAAGGCGTTGGATTTCCTCTTTTGCAGTAGGAGAAAATTGGAGGGGAATGAGGGGGGTGCAGCCCTTTTTTAAATTCTGTGACAGATTTTGCACGCAATTTGCAAAAATGGTAGTTATTGGGAAAGACCACCACAGCCTACGCAAGCTGGTGGTCACTTTGGAAAGAAAGAGGCTTTGGGTTTTCAGACATATTGGTTGGTCAAGGCTGAGGCGTCAAAGCTGAATTCAGATAAGGCGTTAAATCAATTGGGTAACTCAGTTGAGGGACAATTTTATCATATTCAGTCATTACATCCTATAAGTTCCAGTATTTTTTATTGATTTGTGAAGATAGGGTGGTAGGTGATTTTGGTTGGGTAGGTTTTGGGGCGGGAGATATTCTGGATTGAACATGAGTCCAATCCTGCACCTGAATGGCTGGAATAGGTATGCATTGGCCAGCTTGGGTTTGAGGTGCTAGTTCTTGCTTCTGATTTAAGTGCATGGCCTGTTGGGGTGGGGAGCCAAAGTCCCCACTCAAACGCTGTTTATGTGACCATGGGTGTAGTTGGCTGTATTTTCAGGGTGTGAATTATATTGACATGACTTATTGGTGTGGTCCAATTCATTACAAAGGGGGAAATTATGCACCAGTTGTCAGCGTGGGCTCAAAAGAAATGGTCAGGTGTGGATGGGATATAGGCATGCGATGTAATATGCTGGGCCACGTTTATCTTGTGGGGGTAATGGTGGCCATTGCCTGAGGTGCCGCAAAGCGTTCAGCACCACTTGGGATAATAAATTGGAGATATGGCTTTTGCCATAAGTCAACTATCCTAACATCAGCTCCTCATAAAGTGTTTAAGGGAAGTTGTGAGGGGAGGTTTGCAAAAATCACAAGTGTGTTATCATCTGAGAGGCATGTTTGGTTTGTGGTAATGGGGGTGTTTTTTATATATTAAGGGCGTAGCTGCTTCTAAGCTGCATCCTCTTTGGTGGGGAATCTAATATTGAAATAGCCTTTGTAAGGGTGGAAGTTGATAAACCCTGCGGGTGCAAAGGTGGCCATTGCCAGCTCAATTATCACTTTGTCAGCATATAGGGAAGAGATGTCCATATTTAAAGAAGAGGTAAAAGTAAATATTGGATTGGGGTAGGGCTAGGGATTGGGGGCGGATTGGGTGTACTCACGCTAGATGCAGTAATAAGCCCCTTTGAGGGACATAGCAGCTGGATGTATTTGGTGGACTGGATGAGCAGTCCACATGCGTTTGCCTGATGGGCGGTAAATACTATCTGGTGGAGCACTACTGCCCCATATTGAGGCAGCAGGTGGTGGATCCAAGGACATAAATTTGGAGATTGGTGCAATGAGGCTATGGTGGAAAATTGACTTGTTTTTCTAAAAATCACTCAAAATTAATGTCAAGCAGAATGAAAAGATTTTTATATCTCTTAATTAATTTTTAAATTTTTAAATTTTTTTTTGAGGTGGGCCAACCTGGGGAGAATACTGCACCAATTAAGGGATCAAGGAAAATGGGAAAGGAGAATAATCCCTGGAAAACCTCCACATGCATCGTATGATAGACCAGTAACTCCATGAACTGCCTTTGCTATTCACTATCTTAGTTTGGGCATTGGTGCGCAACGCCAACACAGTCAATATTGTCCCCTACCCAAAGTTCATCTACTGGGATCAAACTCAATGAGGCAGTGGAAGTGAGACCATACTTTACCACTGGGGTATCCTCCCATATAAATATCACGTTAAAAAATTGAAAATAACTAGGTGTCTCATCAGTTATTGCATAAAAAAATTTTCTCAAAAAGAATACTTAAATTTTTTCTGAAAGTTTATAGTTTTGTAATTTGTATGATGATGTAAGCTAGAAAAGGCCTTAACATTATCACAAACTGTTTAACTTCAATCGTGGCATCTGCATTATTTGTGATTCAACCTTAATCACCTACTTTTCTGGACCTTAACAGAACTCCCATTGGTGCATAAAGCTGAATATCTTGGTTATTCCAAACTGTTTATCATATAAATAGTTTATTGATCTGATTGAACATCTAGATTTATGCTATTATTTAGACTTGTTTCCCCATCATGCATCTTATCTTCACCAACTCTTTGTATCTAAGCCTCCCCTCAGATTTCAAGAGAGCCCCATTTTAGTTTTTTTATAGTTTTTAATATGGATTTAACACTAAGTTTTACATTACTAAAACAACTTTTCATTTAAACATAGGAGATTGATTTTGGGCTCCAACAAAACCATTTTCGGTGTCTAGGCAATGTATTGGATTTAGATTACTAAATCATTGCAAGATCTTGTAATTCTTACCCTGACAATGTATCACATTCAAAGTCTGCATACTGCCAAGGTATCCACAAAACTCCCACCTCCAATCCTGCCCTCAGTCTGGCCGCATGCACCCAAAACACTGCCCCTTCAAGTGCCCCACAACGCGCGCCCTTCTGTTATAATTTTTATTTTTCTGCCAAAGCAGTGCCTGTATTAAACAGTTAAGCGTTACCATAGAGGGTTGCCACCACATCAGTGTACCTGGGCCACCAAAGTACTGGCAAAGGTGCCTGTTTGTGGACCCGTGTGCCTGTGCCCAGTGCTTATTGTTCCCCTCTTATCATTATTTTTGCTGCTGCCCGCTGATGCCTCATCTTTAAGAAATAGCAATTGTACAAAATGACTATGGTTGATTGTGGCATTTAGTTTTTAGTGAATTAAACTTGAGCACCTCCCTTTAAGGACCTCAGCATAACTCCTATGAGTGCATAATGCTAGACCTTTTGGTTACAATAGACTGTTTATCATTTCAAAAGTTTAACTTTTCTTTCTCGTTGCAAACACTTTTGCAACCCATTCAATTCAAGACTAAATCTAGTTTGATAATCTCATAGAGGGGATTAGTCTGCGCCCATGTCTGGGAGCAGTTGGGCAAGCAAGGCAGAGGAGCAGGCGGAAGGCCCGCGGCCTCTAACATTCAAAAACGCCCCGGAGAATCTGGCGGAATAGAAAAAAATCTAAAAAAACTGGCAGTCACAATTTCCCCAGAGATACTCGCGTGGCAAGCACAATGCAACCAGTACATCAATATGCCACATTCCCAGCCACTTTTTTCAGTGGAATTCGGAGTCCATGTGTATCTGGATATCCAAAAACAGCCCTATGGGAAAAATTTTGTGAAGATGTACACAAAATTTTCCGACCGCGGTGTATGTTGCACCTCACTCCATGTCGCGCGGTTAGCTGGACCTAAGTTTTGAAAGCAAAATAGCAGCAGATGAGGCTGCAGCGGTGCGCGTAGTGGTCGACCTCCCCAAAGGGCAACAGGTTGTCAAAACTAAATGCAACAGATGGACAAAATCAAACCAAATTTTCCTCACGTTTGACTTTTTGCCTACTATGGTAAAACGTGACATTTTGAAGCAACACCTGAAAGATGGTCTCGCTATATATGGTGAAATACAATTTTTCAAAATGCAACGTTTCATGCTGATGCCACACCTGTGCACCGGCAAAGCCATCGCAGTTCTGACCCCAACTGAGGAGATCGCAAAGGACCTAACCCAGATCCCGCACTCCACCTTTATTGACATCGCAGGGCACACCACCCACCCATTCCGGGTAACCGTGGACAGCGCGCCACCCATTTGCACCCACTGTGATGCGTTTGGCCATAAGGCACATGCATGCCCCATTAAAGAGGGCGTTACATTCCAAGAGCACCCCTCAGCGGCCATGGCCAGCAGAGAGGCGCACTACGAGCCAACTGCAAGCACCAAAGAGGCTTTCCCGTGGGGAGCACAAGGCTGCTACCTATTGTAAAGCCCATCTCCCCACAGGAGCAGAAGAAGGCCAAGCAGGCCCATAGGACCGCGGCCAAGGAAGCGGCCAAGGTCACCACCACCATCCTACACTCACAACACCAGGAGGACATGGAGACTTTCGTGGTGGAAGCAACTCAGGAATCCATCACCCAATCAGATTGGGAGGCCCAAGCTGAACGGGCCACTCAATCTGAGGATCCGATGGGAGATTCAATCTCACCCAATCGCTGCACCTAAGCCCCAGTTTAGACTGACTTGGGACCTATCCCAACCGAAAATTTTTTTTGCCACACTTGACGGTGCACCGAACTTATCCGCACCACAAAAAATTCGTCCGACGTCGGGAAAACAAAAAGCGAAGGCCAAAGCCAACGCAACTCTTTCCACAAAAATTAACAAAAACCCCAATAGCGTTGCTGCTAATACCCACGCTGCTGTGAAAGCCCGTGGGGACCTGGAAGAGGCTGGTGGGCCAGGGGGCCCACCCCTCACACCTAAGGTTCGAAGGGGGAAACCTTCACTCTAGGGACGCTGAATATCACCGGACTTTAGGCCTCCCCGTCCCAGGCTAGGAAACTGAGTTTTTTACAAAATAATTTACCCATGGATATCCTGGCCATCCAGGAAACCCACTGTCCACGAGGTTCCAAGGATGCTTGGAAAACAATGCTCCTACCATCCCTATCCTTTTGGTCAAAGCACTGTGGGGTGCTAATTCAGAAAAACAATTTTTTCAAATTTACATCTTCAGAAACATTCCTAAATGACTGAGTGCTCGTTGTCACCTTCTCATGGGCCAATGTTGCACACACAATCGTCAATATTTACACCCCAAACGGTGCACAAGAGCGTCGGAATTTTTCTTGTCGGTCAAATCCCTCCCACTACCCCCCAATTCTTTCCTAATCGGTGACATGAACTGTTGGCTAACCTCACCAATGGACCGGTGGCCGCCCTCACCCCACGCCCCACAGGGTCACATAGAACTACGCGTTCTAAAAGCCACCCTTGGGTTAATGGATGCGCTGCCGCAACATGCCCCACTGCTCAAAAACATGACGCGTCCCCACATCCACAACAGCCAATTAAGGTCCATGACCCGCATTGACCTTATTCTAGCGCCGGCAAAATTCTAACCCCACATCTCCCACTTCAAAACAATAAAAATGGAATTCTCCAACCACTGACTGGTCTCGATAACATACCACTTACCCGTCACAGTTGCAAAAACCCACATTGGTGCAAAATCCGCCCCCCAGAGCTTGCATCACCAGGATTTTTCACGTGGGTGGAAGAGGCAACTTTGGCAAAATTATTTGTTGCACCGTTTTGCGCGGACCCCATTTCCACATGGGCAACTTTCAAAAAAGACACCATCTGCCATTATCGCCATCTCTCATCCAGACGCTCATGAGCCACATCGGCGGTTATATTGTGCGCACTGGCAAAATTGGCCCACTTGGAGTCCAACATTCCAGCCTCAGGATATAGCCCTGCATGGGGCCAGAAGTGGGTGGAGGCAGCAGCCCACCTCAACGCACTTGAAAGGCAACACAAACATCAGGTTTGTGTCCAATACAGGGCCACACGCATCACTAAAGGTGACAAGTGCACCGCATACTTCTTCAAAAAAATTTTGCACCATGCCAGAGCGTGGCCTGCACACAGGTGTGAAGATTGGATAATTCTATCATGGACACACCGGCAAAGTGGCAATTGAAACGCAAAGATATTACTCTGAGTTATACTGAGCCGAACCAATTCAGCTGGCTGAAATGGCGGAATTTCTCAATAGAGCTCATATCCACACCGTTTTCCAATACCCGGAAATAATGAATTTAATTACTCTGAACGAATTATGGACTACCATTCGCGGTGCACCAAACCAAAAATGCCCAGGCCCAGATGGCATTCCATATGAGTTCTACAAAATATATTTTAAATACATATCCCCATTGCTGCTAGCCTCACTCAACCAAAGCCTGTTGGAAACGCGCCTCCTACCAGGAGGACATGAGGCTTTTACAGTCACACTCTTCAAAAAAGGGGATAGGCTAGACTTAGCCAACTGGCGCCCCATTTCTCTAACAAACACAGACACCAAAATTTTAACAAAAATCATGGCTAACCGTTTAGGGACTGTAGCATCTGCCACCATCTCTCCAGAACAATTTGGTTTCATCCCCAGAAGGTCGATTTGGGATATTGTGCACTCTGTGGCTAATGTGTGTCAGTCCACAGCCTCTGGGGCACTTGTATTCTTGGACCAAAAAAAGGCCTATGATAGAGTAAACTGGGAATACCTTAGGGCCTGCCTACAACAATTCCGCCTACCTCCCCGCTTCATTAACTGGGTGATGCTGCTCACGGAATCTGCAACAATGGCTGTGCGCGGCCCAGGTTTCCTAACGGAAGTAGTCCATCCTCAAAGGGGCCTGCGACAAGGGGACCCCCTGAGCCCACTCTTATACAACTTCAGCCTTGACCCACTACTGCGAAATGTGAATGCCCAACTCACTGGGGTCCATGTGCCAGGCCAAACCCCAGTCAAGATGATGGCATTTGCAGATGATTGCATGGTGGGGGTGTCTAATAATAAAGATGCACGAGCGCTTGAAGCCCTCATCCAGGAATATTCCCGGGTAAGCAACGCGGCACTGAACGCCTCCAAAACCAAAATCATCCTCCTTGGTCGGTTTCAGAACTGCTGGGCCCCAGCAAGTAGTTCCCAACCCAGCTCAGCTGCTCGCCCAAGTCCACGCCTTACTAACTCAAAACACACCGCTCCACTGGTGCTCCCCTTTGTGCCGCGACCTACCATAGGACCGGTACGCCATCTGGGCGTGTGGTTGGAGGCAGGAGGATACGCGTCAGCAGTAATGGAGGGCCATATACTGGACAACGTGACGAAGCGAATCGCCTCTCTCAGAGCCCACCCTACTACCCTCACTGGCAGGGTTGTTCTTGCCAACTCTATGCTCCTATCCAAAGTCTGGTTTGGAGCCCACGCCATCCCCTTCTCCCCAAGCTTCTTCAAATCCCTGTATGCTTTGCTACAAGGTTGGCTTTGGTCAGGCCGCCCTCCACCAGTATGGCTAGAGGTCATGTTTGGCCCTCATCATCATGGTGGCATGGGCCTACTTGACTTCAAAGCCCATGCCGCCAAGATCCTAGGCATCTGGATTGCGGCTGTCACTGCTCCTACACTCCCATCCCAACACTGGTCCCGCGCGGCCCGCTCCAACTTCTCCTGAGCCTTGGGCCTCAACAATCCATCAAACCCCCACTCCCTGATGAAATACTTTGCATCACACACATCAGCCACAGGTCCTCACGGGACTAAAACCCACTACAAACGAATCCTACTCTCCATGCGAAGCGCAGAGTGGAGAATTCGTATTTGTGGACATACAACCCAAAGAGGCTGCCCCTCTCCTCAGTTCACACAAGAGGTACAGGGGCTACCCATCCATGATGGCGTGATCCCCATTTGACCCCAAGTCCTATCCAGGGTGGACTACCTGGACATGATAGACATCCCTTATTCCACTGAGACCCAAAAGACTATCTGGAAATACGCACACCATCCTCTGTTGCAGCCTCAAGTCCGCTCCCATGTGTGGCGCTGCCTGAGGCGGGTGTATCGTACAGCTGAACGCTCTAATGCTTTACACTCATCCTGTGTCGTGTGTGGCCAGTATGGAACGCTGTTTCACCGCCTGGAGAAGTGCCCCACCTCTAAAGTAATATGGCGCGAAGTCCAACGTCTGCTAGGCCAGGATCAAACACATCCCTTCAGTCTGTCAAGAGATATGTTTGCTTCATCAATGGCCTCCCCCTCCCACCCTCCCTTCATGCTCTGGTGGTTGCAATCGCCATGTGGACTATCCACACGATTGTCTTGGATGCCATCGCCGGATCCATCCCCACCCTCCCTGAAGCTGTCCACAGATTCCGGTCTCATTTGGTGGATCACTTTCAAGCGTGGATGTTTGGATATCTCCCACCACGTCGCTGGCAGCTGGTCTCCTCCTGGTTCCCAGTCTGGTTCATCAAATCAGACCCCTTCCTCCACACGTGCTCAATAGTGGCTACGCCCCCTACACACGTTCCCTCCCCCTTCCCATAAGTGGCGTTCCCGCTGGCAACAAGAGATAGCATCGCTTCTCTGGGGTGCCTCACCTGGTACTGAGTTTTGTCTCGTCTGAGTCATATTCGGAAGTGTCCGTCCCATGGTCGGCCTTCCCCACAATAAATTTAAAATTTATAAATCATTTCAAAAGTTTATTGATCTGATGGCGCAGCTGTATATATTACAATCATTAGTGCGTTTACTCATCATTCATAAAAACACGCTGAACATCAGTATTTGAGCCTCCCACATTTTAAGAAAATTACCATCTTGAACTTCTATATGGTTTTTGGGCCACGTTTTGTTACCCACTTCTACATTACAAACGATGTTCTTATTTAAATCTCAGGGTTTTGCTTTTTTGCTCTGTTATCATTTTTTGGTTTTTAGAAATTGTAGCAGGCTTCAACCCATTTTAAGCATTCCTATAATCATTATCATTGAGTCAAAGTATGCTGATGCTGAGCATCTTGCCCACCATCATGAAAAGTATATAGCAGTCAAATTTTTGAGGTGCATGACACATAATGTGATCTCAGGAATAGTTTTGATGCCTTGGTCACTAAAATGCTCCTGTTACTAAAATTTTCTGTGACTCATTTCTGAAAACCAGTCTGTTATAGTATCAAAATGAAGATTTATCAATTTCTTGAAGAAGATCCCATGATAAGTAACCTATAATTAATTCGTTGCTACATTGTAAGAGCCAGTAACATCTTATCTATCAGCAATTTTCTTTAAAAACTCGTTTTCAGCTCAATATAACTTTCTGAGCAATTTGCACGAATTAATAAAAAAATAAAATATGATTGCCCATTGTAGTTTCACTCCAATGTCCTCAGATTCTCCGCCAGCTGCTCCATTGTGAGGCAGCGACAAAATTCTCTCCGCCATTTACATCTGGTGGGAAATGCGCTTAAATTGGCTCACCAAGTCATTCCAAACCCATGGGACGATTTTTTCCTCCCAAGGATCTTGACGCCCACCTTTCTCATACACAAGTGTTATCTCGCTGCCACCTGGTGCTCCCCCAGAGCATCATAAGCTATGGCCTAAGGGCTGACTACAGGAAACTCTTCCCATAACACAACCAAGCAATTATTGAAATGGCACTGGTAGTGATGACACCATCTGGATTTATAGATTTCTGCCCCTATAAGGGGTATTTTGACCTTGGCTTCACCAGTGAAGTCAATGCTGCCACTGCAGAAATGTGCCCCTGGTATTCCAGGGCATCCCTCTTCCCACAACTCAGACCCAGCTCCCAGCGGACACATCTTTGTGGGCCAATTTGCTGGTTTAACCCACCTCCCCCTGCAATGCTCCACTAGGAGCTGATGGATGGTTTAGCAGCCTACGGATATACCCATTTACAATTTGTGGTCCCAAATGGGGCCACACGAATAGCTGGGCCTCAGGCATATGCCACGATTAGCCCTGAATTTAGAAAAATCGCCATGACAATTCCCCCTCACGCCATTATTCCTTCAGCGCCTGACCATCTGTTTTGGACCTGCGTTGAGGGCAGGCGGATGATCTGTCCATCATGTTTTAAGTTGGACCCCTCAAAACATAAGTGCCCCTCCTTAGCCACTTCTGACAGATCAGACTACTTGTCCGCTGACCTCCAATCTGCCACCCACCCCGTACAAGTTCCAGCATGGGTTACAATCCTACCTCCCCTCCCCCAAAAACGGAAGCTGAAGCTGCATCTGCAGCCACCAATCAGCCTCCTACTCGCCCCAATGCCAAGCATGATTCCTCCAATCAAGCATCAGATTTGATCCCAGTTTGATCGCATGCTTTCTCCAATGAATCAACCAACCCTCAACTGTACGCTGATTCCCCAATTTAACTCAACCAAAACCCATGGGAGTTATTGGCTAAAATTGACGAATCAGGTAAGCTCATTGAAGAACCATCTCTGCAAATTGAGTGGTTTTTTAATGCATAATAGGACGTCAAATACCCCCTTTACTATATACCCCACAGCCAAATGCTGAATCATTTTTGCAGTAATTACCAGCTTTCAGTTGAATCAGCTGCCACACCAGATTGCCGTCCCCTTCATAAAGCTGTTGCCAAATCAGTGGCAATGCTCACAGGAAAAATTCCACCTCCTATCATCCCCAAAGCCTTACTCAAAAAAGTAAAATCACTGTGAAACAATTACATAAAAATGTTAACAAAGCTATCCAGAATGTGGTAACTGTAGCAAGGAAACTGAAAGCCAAGATTACCCAAACCAAAATCACCACATTTGTTAAACTCTCAGATGCCGCATTAAAGCTGAATAAGCTTTAGACAAATATATCAGTGCCATTTTCCTAGCTGGCAATTTCCATGAAATGCCAATCATTAGCAATATTGAACCACATGCCGCCGATGCCCCAACGCCATTACTGTCTGCCTTGATATATACCCTATTCTGGGAAGAGGAATCTGCTGCTGAAGATGGCCCCCGAGCCCCCTCCCCTTCCGCCATGGAGGGATAAGCGGTTTCCACTACCCACCTGGTTGGTTGTTTTGTTTGAAGTGTTTCAAACAATCCTCTCATTTGGGCGTTTTGTCTGAACCAATTAGTTACGTTAGTTATTTAGTTTTAATTTTAGTTTTGGCAATGTCTGTCCCCTGGTCGGCTTACCTCAAATAAATCACAGCATTGTTTCCTTAATAAAATTGATTAACAACTAAGAGAAACAAATATTAATTTTTGATTTATTAGAGGATTCCATGATGGACCATCTTTAATTTTAAATTTTATTTGAGGTACACCGACCAGGGGACAGACATTACCAAATCACAAAGAGCTGAAAAAGGAAAAACAAACGAACAAAATACATGAACAAAATGATTGACCTCCCAAAAAGAGTAGTTTAAACACAACTGAACGAGAATAAAACCAACCAGGTGGGACAACGGTGAGTCGCTCAACCCACCATGGTGGAAGGGGAAGGGGGATTGGGTGGCACATCCTTAGTATTAGATTCCATATCAAAGGCAAGAGAGCGGGCCAGGGAGGATATCAATGGTGTGGGGTGATCAGCAACATGGGGAATGAGTTAGCTGATGGTTGGATGGGCGTCAAATTTACTTGCATCAAAAATAACGCCTAGGTATTTGGAAAAGCAGCTTTCCACATGAAGGCAGATAGAAGTAAGCCAGGAATATAAAGATACGGTAACATGTGTGGTTTTTGTCCTAGCCTGTGAAGAGATAGCAACTTTCTGGATGGCGGCATTTGTTTGTTTATGTAAGTTTATATATCTCGTTTGTCCTGTTGGACTATGGTCAAAGCAATAATGGGAGGGGGATATCCTTAGCAAGCATCACTACTGATGAATAAGTCATCTCACGGATGTCAGTGTTATCTGGGTCTTCAACTGTAACGACCATTGCTGGTGTTCAGAGCGGAATTCTGAGGCATTTGGATAGGGTTCATAAAAATGCTGATGGCTCTGAACAGGGTGCTGTACTTGAATAAATTCTTTGATTTGGGTATTTGATTTTTCAACTACATTGCCAATCCATCAGTTTCACCCAATGAAGTCCATGGATTCAAGTCATACTTGAAATTGGAGTTGGTGAATATATGGCCTTTGTCTGTCAAGTGAGGAAAAAGGAGGGACCACACTGTTGTCCAAGCTTTCTCCTGATTGGTCGAGGTACAGGTGGCACTGGACTTAGGAGGGGGATGCTTGGCCGTTGCACAGCTCCATAGTGGCAGCAGGCTTTGGGGAGGGGGAAGGATTGTACTACAAACTGGAAAGGCTGTGAGGTGTGTAGCCAAGTGAGGGTCATATGGAGACAACACAGGTCCAGCGGAAGCATTGAGAGAGGGGCATTTATGCTTTGAGTGGTCCAACTTAAAGCAGGATGGGCAGATGGTCCGCCCGCCTTGACGCGGTCCCAGAATGGGTGGTTAGGGGCAGAGGGAATGACAGCATGTGTGGGGAATTGACAACGTAATTTTAATTATATTTGGGATAATTGTGGCAAATGCATGAGGCACAGTGAAACAAGAGGCCCCATTGAAGACCACAAATTGAAAGATGGGATTGAAACATACGCTGCCAAACCTTCCACCAACTCCCGATGGAGCACCGCAGGGGGAAGGTGAGTGGGCAACCTTGCAAACTGAACCACCATAGTGGTGTTGGTGGGGATCCAGGTGCGTGTTGGGATAGGAGTGCCCTAGAAAACTAGGGGTATAGTAGCCACAGTGGCAGCATCGGCTTCACATGTGAAGCCTAGCTCAAAATACCCTTTATAAGGGTGTAAATCCATGAAACTGTCTGGCTGCATCACTACCTGGGCCATATTAACAATAGCTCTTTTATAATATGGGAATAATTTCCCATATTTGACCTGAAAGGCTGAAATGCAGCTGGGATTGGGGGAGAATGAGTGGGCTGCAGGCACTGCCTGGGCATGTGCCAGATGGATGGCGAGATCCTTGGACAAAATGAACCAACCAGATGACTTAGGGGGACTGAATGATCCAGTCTGAGCACGTTTTCCTGCTGGAAGGAGGACGCTGGGTTGGGTTTCACCGCTGCCCCACACAGGAGCAGCCAGTGGAGAATATGAGGTCATTGGGGAGTGAACGGGGGGGGGGTCAGCATAGGCTAGTAGGCTGTTTTTTCTTTTCTTTTAATAAAATAGCTTGAAAGTTACTCCAATCAGAAATAGAAGTTTTAACCATCTGTAATTTCACTTGCAATAATTTAACAAAAAGCATACTTTAAACAAATTAATACAATAATTTTTAATCTGATTAAGTTTGACAACTCTCTTTTGCCTTAATTTACTTATCTAATTCCAAAATATTTTAGCGTAATTACAACATTAGCTACCTTTTGCCTATTGAGTTTTGGAAAGTAAACAGTATGTTGCTGTATCCCTCACAATGGTGGTGGTGCGCCGCCTCCTGGTGTTTTTGGCCACTGCCAAAGCGCGTCTGGGCTAGCTCCGCAGTTCCCCAAATCATACTGGTCATTTTCCCCCATCAGTACTTATCACTACATCTTTCATTCTCCCAGGAAATGTTTTTTAGCTCCCTAGTGTTCCCCCAGAGCAACTTGCGCTTTGGCCTCCAAGTTTAATGTAGGACTCTTCCACTTATTAAGTGCTGCCATCATTAAGATGGCTTAAGCTGTGTTCAGACTTGCCAAATTTATAGATTTATGTCCCTCCAAAACTCTTTAATTTAGGCGTTTTTAACGAGGCCAAGGCTATGGACACAACAAATATGATGTTTGTAATAAATATACGCCATTCCATATCACTCATACTTAATTATCAGTGGATGACACTCTGTTGATTCATTCTGTGAGTTGGCTAAGCTTCTCTCCCCCAAAAATCTCTGACATGATCTCCTAGAGGGTCTTGCCAATTAGAGCTGTCCGGATTTTGAAGTTTTTATCCTCAATAGGCCATGCAAACTCACATGGACTTGATCTTAGCAACAACCCTTTCTTCCATCAGGATAATTATCTTGTAAAGCCTCCTGAACCATGATCCGCTCAGCCCCCAACCACCCATTCTGGGACTCTATTAGGAAAAACTGCTCTTTATGCTCCTTGCGCTTCAGATTAAATTTAAATTTATTGCGGGGAAGGCTGACCATGGGACGGACACTTCCAAATATGACTCAGACGAGACAAAACTCAGTACCAGGTGAGGCACCCCAGAGAAGCGATGCTATCTCTTGTTGCCAGCGGGAACGCCACTTATGGGAAGGGGGAGGGAACGTGTGTAGGGGGCGTAGCCACTATTGAGCACGTGTGGAGGAAGGGGTCCGATTTGATGAACCAGACTGGGAACCAGGAGGAGACCAGCTGCCGGCGACGTGGTGGGAGATATCCAAACATCCACGCTTGAAAGTGATCCACCAAATGAGACCGGAATCTGTGGACAGCTTCAGGGAGGGTGGGGATGGATCCGGCGATGGCATCCAAGACAATCGTGTGGATAGTCCACATGGCGATTGCAACCACCAGAGCACGAAGGGAGGGTGGGAGGGGGAGGCCATTGATGAAGCAAACATATCTCTTGACAGACTGAAGGGATGTGTTTGATCCTGGCCTAGCAGACGTTGGACTTCGCGCCATATTACTTTAGAGGTGGGGCACTTCTCCAGGCGGTGAAACAGCGTTCCATACTGGCCACACACGACACAGGATGAGTGTAAAGCATTAGAGCGCTCAGCTGTACGATACACCCGCCTCAGGCAGCGCCACACATGGGAGCGGACTTGAGGCTGCAACAGAGGATGGTGTGCGTATTTCCAGATAGTCTTTTGGGTCTCAGTGGAATAAGGGATGTCCATCATGTTCAGGTAGTCCACCCTGGATAGGACTTGGGGTCGAATGGGGATCACGCCATCATGGATGGGTAGCCCCTGTACCTCTTGTGTGAACTGAGGAGAGGGGCGGCCTCTTTGGGTTGTATGTCCACTAATACGAATTCTCAACTCTGCGCTTCGCATGGAGAGTAGGATTCGTTTGTAGTGGGTTTTGGTCCCGTGAGGACCTGTGGCTGATGTGTGTGATGCGAGGTATTTCATCAGGGAGTGGGGGTTTGATGGATTGTTGAGGCCCAAGGCCCGGGAGAAGTTGGAGCGGGCCGCGCGGGACCAGTGTTGGGTTGGGAGTGTAGGAGCAGTGACGGCCGCAATCCAGGTGCCTAGGATCTTGGCGGCATGGGCTTTGAAGTCAAGTAGGCCCATGCCACCATGATGATGAGGGCCAAACATGACCTCTAGCCGTATTTGTGGAGGGCGGCCTGACCAAAGCCAACCTTGTAGCAAAGCATACAGGGATTTGAAGAAGCTTGGGGAGAAGGGGATGGCGTGGGCTCCAAACCAGACTTTGGATAGGAGCATAGAGTTGGCAAGAACAACCCTGCCAGTGAGGGTAGTAGGGTGGGCTCTGAGAGAGGCGATTCGCTTCGTCACGTTGTCCAGTATATGGCCCTCCATTACTGCTGACGCATATCCTCCTGCCTCCAACCACACGCCCAGATGGCGTACCGGTCCTATGGTAGGTCGCGGCACAAAGGGGAGCACCAGTGGAGCGTTGTGTTTTGAGTTAGTAAGGCGTGGACTTGGGCGAGCAGCTGGGCTGGGTTGGGAACTACTTGCTGGGGCCCAGCAGTTCTGAAACCGACCAAGGAGGATGATTTTGGTTTTGGAGGCGTTCAGTGCCGCGTTGCTAACCCGGGAATATTCCTGGATGAGGGCTTCGAGCGCGCGTGCATCTTTATTATTAGACACCCCCACCACGCAATCATCTGCAAATGCCATCATCTTGACTGGGGTTTGGCCTGGAACTTGGACCCCAGTGAGTTGGGCATTCATATTTCGCAGTAGTGGGTCAAGGCTGAAGTTGTATAAGAGTGGGCTCAGGGGGTCCCCTTGTCGCAGGCCCCTTTGAGGATGGACTACTTCCGTTAGGAAACCTGGGCCGCGCACTGCCATTGTTGCAGATTCCGTGAGCAGCATCACCCAGTTAATGAAGCGGGGAGGTAGGCGGAATTGTTGTAGGCAGGCCCTAAGGTATTCCCAGTTTACTCTATCATAGGCCTTTTGTTGGTCCAAGAATACAAGTGCCCCAGAGGCTGTGGACTGACATACATTAGCCACAGAGTGCACGTTATCCCAAATCGACCTTCTGGGGATGAAACCGAATTGTTCTGGAGAGATGGTGGCAGATGCTACAGTCCCTAAACGGTTAGCCATGATTTTTGTTAAAATTTTGGTGTCTGTGTTTGTTAGAGAAATGGGGCGCCAGTTGGCTAAGTCTAGCCTATCCCCTTTCTTGAAGAGTGTGACTGTAAAAGCCTCATGTTTTCCTGGTAGGAGGCGCGTTTCCAACAGGCTTTGGTTGAGTGAGGCTAGCAGCAATGGGGATATGTATTTAAAATATATTTTGTAGAACTCATATGGAATGCCATCTGGGCCTGGGCATTTTCAGTTTGGCGCACCGCGAATGGTAGTCCATAATTCGTTTGGAGTAATTAAATTCATTATTTCTGGGTATTGGAAAATGGTGTAGATATGAGCTCTATTGAGAAATTCCGCCATTTCGGCCGGCTGAATTGGTTTGGCTCAGTATAACTCAGAGTAATATCTTTGCATTTCGATTGCCACTTTGGCTGGTGTGTCCACGATAGAATTATCCAATCTTCACACCTGTGTGCAGGCCACGCTCTGGCATGGTGCAAAATTTTTTTTGAAGAAGTATGCGGTGCACTTGTCGCCTTTAGTGATGCGTGTGGCCCTGTATTGGACACAAACCTGATGTTTGTGTTGCCTTTCAAGTGCGTTGAGGTGGGCTGCTGCCTCCGCCCACTTCTGGCCCCATGCAGGGCTATATCCTGAGGCTGGAATGTTGGACTCCAAGTGGGCCAATTCTGCTAGTGCACGCGATATAACCACCGAAGTGGCTCGTGAGCATCTGGATGAGAGATAGTGATAGTGGTGGATGGTGTCTATTTTGAAAGTTGCCCATGTGGAAATTGGGTCCACACAAAACGGTGCAACAAACGATTTTGCCAAAGTTGCCTCTTCCACCCACGTGGAAAATCCTGGCGACGCAAGCTCTGGGGGGCAGATTTTGTACCAATGTGGGGCCTTTGCAACTGTGACAGGTAAGTGGTAGGTTATCGAGACCAGTCGGTGGTCAGAGAATTCCATTTTCATTGTTTTGAAGTGGGAGATGTGGGGTTGGAATTTCGCCGGCGCTAGAATAAGGTCAATGCGGGTCATGGACCTTAATTGGCCATTGTGGATGTGGGGACGCGTCATGTTTTCGAGCAGTGGGGCATGTCATGGCAGCGCATCCATTAACCCAAGGGTGGCTTTTAGAATGCATAGTTCTATGTGACCCTGTGGGGCGTGGGGTGAGGGCAGCCACCGGTCCGTTGGTGAGGTTAGCCAACAGTTCATGTCGCTGATTAGGAAAGAATCGGGGGGTAGCGGGAGGGATTTGACTGACAAGAAAAATTCCTAACACTCTTGTGCACCGTTTGGGGCGTAAATGTTGACAATTGTGTGTGCAACATCGGCCTATGAGAAGGTGACAACGAGCACTCGGTCATTTAGGAATGTTTCTGAAGATGTAAATTTGAAAAAATTGTTTTTCTGAATTAGCACCCCACAGTGCTTCGACCAAAAGGATAGGGATGGTAAGAGCATTGTTTTCCAAGCATCCTCGGAACCTCGTGGACATTGGGTTTCCTGGATGGCCAGGATATCCACGGGTAAATTATTTTGTGAAAACTCAGTTTCCTAGCCCGGGATGGAGGCCTTGAGTTTGGCGATATTCAGCATCCCTAGAGTGAAGGTTTCCCCCATTGCACCTTAGGTGTGAGGGGGTGGGCCCCCTGACCCACCAGCCTCTTCCAGGTCCTCACGGGCTTTCACAGCAGCGCGGGTATTAGCAGCAACGCTATCAGGGTTTTTGTTAATTTTTGTGGAAAGAGTCATGTTGGCTTTGGCCTTCACTTTTTGTTTTCCCGACGTCGGACGAATTTTTTGTGGTGCAGATAAGTTCAGTGCACCGTCGAGTGGGGCAAAAAAAATTTTTTTTTGGTTGGGATAGGTCCCAAGTCAGTTTCAACTGGGGCTTAGGTGCAGCGATTGGGTGAGATCGAATCTCCCATCAGATCCTCGGATTGAATGGCCCGTTTGGCTTGGGCCTCCCAATCTGATTGGGTGATGGATTCCTGAGTTGCTTCCGCCGCGAAGGTCTCCATGTCCTCCTGGCGTTGTGAGTGTGGGATGTGGTGGTGACCTTGGCCGCTTCCTTGGCCGCGGTCCTATGGGCCTGCTTGGCCTTCTTCTGCTCCTGCGGGGAGATGGGCTTTACCAATAGGTAGCAGCCTTGTGCTCCCCACGGGAAAGCCTCTTTGGTGCTTGCAGTTGGTTCGTAGTGCACCTCTCCGCTGGCCATGGCTGCCAAGGGGTGCTCTTGGAATGTAACGCCCTCTTTAATGGGGCACGCGTGTGCCTTATGGCCAAATGCGTCACAGTGGGTGCAAATGGGGGGCGCGCTGTCCACGGTTACCCAGAATGGGTGGGTGGTGTGCCCTGCAATATCAATAAAGGTAGAGTGCAGGATCTGGGTTAGGTCCTTCGCAATCTCCTCAGTTGGGGTCAGAACTGCGATGGCTTTGCCAGTGCACAGGTGTGGCATCAGCGTGAAACGTTGCATTTCAAAAGATTGTATTTCGCCGTATATGGTGAGACCATCTTTCAGGTGTTGCTCCAAAATGTCACGTTTTACCATAGTAGGCAAAAATTCAAACGTGAGGAAAATTTGGTTTGATTTTGTCCATCTGGTGCATTTAGTTTTGACGACCCATTGCCCTTCGGGGAGGTTGACCACTACGCGCACCACTGCAGCCTCGTCTGCTGCTATTTTGCTTTCAAAACCTAGGTCCAGCCAACTTCGCGACATGGAGTGAGGTGCAACGTACACCGCGGTCAGGAAAATTTTGTGTACATCTTCACAAAATTTTTCCCATAGGGCCGTTTTTTGGATGTCCAGATACACACGGACTCCGAATTCCACCGATGAAAGTGGCTGGGAATGTGGCGTATTGATGTACTGGTTGCATCTTGCTTGCCACGCGAGTATCTCCGGGGAAATTGTGACTGCCAGTTTTTTTAGATTTTTTTCTATTCTGCCAGATTCTCCGGGGCATTTTTGAACGTTAGAGGCCGCGGGCCTTCCGCCTGCTCCTCTTGCCTTGCTTGCCCAACTGCTCTCAGACATGGGCGCAGACTAATCCCCTCTATGAGATTATCAAACTAGATTTAGTCTTGAATTGAATGGGTTGCAAAAGTGTTTGCAACGAGAAAGAAAAGTCTCCTTGCACTTCAGATTAGATTATTTAAAGTGCAAGTGTACTTTACTTGCCGCTGTAACAAAATCATGCCCTCCTCCCACAAGTTCACCCTTTTCCACTTCTCTAATAAATTTTTTTAAATTAAGCTTTATCCTACCCCTCCCTCAAATTCCATAGCATCAGCTTCTACTCTCCAGACAATATCTTCCTATTTATCACAAAATGTAGAAGATAATTGAGGCTTGTTCCCAAAATAAACTGCTATGTTTTGTGGGTTATGGGCCAACTGCTCCTGAAACAGCCAATCAGCTCTTGCTGTTAGTCCCTGTTTACCTATCTCTAGTATTATTGCTTCTCTTAAATTGGTGGATGATGCTGAGCAACCATATGCCTCTGAATCCAAAATGACTGGGTCAAATTATATAATACTCCATTCCTGCTCCCTAGCACTTCTTCCACCCTCCCAAGAAATTCCTGACATATAAGCTCATCATTGCTTGTTATCAAAATAGTCATTTTCCCTATCACCCTCCACCCCCTGTGCTAAGCCCTTCATGTATACATGGAGCCCCTTGTTGATAATATCCCCGCCCAAATTTCTATCTTTTTCCTGAGGAATCACATGATGGAATTGAAGAGCTTGCCTTCACCATGGTTTATTCATATGCTAACGCCACCAGCAATTTTTCAAACCCCACTATTCACAATCTCGCCAATAACACAATAAAGTTTTATGTTCTAGAATTAATTAAAAATACCTAGTCTCAGCTTTCTAACTATGGTGAGGCTATGATCATCATAAAAAACTCTGACAATTCAAGTTGAAAGTTTAAATTTTTCACCCCATACCGTTGACGCCCACAGCTCCCATTATGTCTGCTCTCATGCTTGGCCTTAGGTCAATACTAGAAAAAGAGCTCCTCAATCCCCTTCTACATCTTACAATGCTGCTTAATCTTGCCGCCAATGCACCATAATAAGAGTTTTTAATTCACTTTTATCTGGCAGCTGCAACCAATAAAACGTGTAACCTCCCCTTTTTAAGTTTGCAACATTTTTTAATAAACTTTTTAAGTATAAGTGATAGAAATTTATTTTTTGTTTAACTGAGGCAAGCCTACCAGGGGATGGACAATACCAAAACAGAAACTCCAAAACTAAACCAACAAAAAACATGAACTGACCGCCCTAAAAGAGCAGCAGGAAATGCAATAGAAACGAGAAAACAATCTACCAGTTGGCACAGCGGCAAGCTGCTTATCCCATCATGGCGGAGGGGGAGGGGTGGATCAGGTGGTTCGTCATCATCTTCCTTGGGATTTGCATTGAAAAAGTGGATCAATGTTGATAGCAAGGGGTTAGGGCATCGGCAGGATAAGGGTTGAGGAAAAGCAGATAGATGTTAAGATTGAAAATTTGGGGTAGAAGCCTCTATGAGTTTGGCAACATGGTGTTCAGCTTAAATGCGGGTATCAAGAAGTTGAACTAATTTTGCAATGTTTTCTCTAGTGACATAAGTATATGGGGAAATTTCTGCAGATAAATGACACGTTTGACAATGGTGATGGCAGTTTAATAGAGGCGTTGGATTTTCTCTTTTGCAGTAGGAGGAAAATCAGAGGGGAACACGGGGGTATGCAGCACTTTTTTGAATTCAGCAATGGATATTGCCATGGCTTCATGAAAATGGCGATTTTTGGGTGAGGCCACCATGGACTCGGCAATCTGGTGGTCACTTTGGTAAGGGGTAGCATTGGGTTTGGGGACATAATGTTTGGGAGGGAGTGGGGCATCAAAGTCTGAATTCATAAAAGGTATTAAATTGATTGGTTTAGCCAGATGTGGTAAAATTTCACCTGATTCAGTTACTTCATCAAACAAGTCCCAGGGATTTTGGTTGAATTAGATTAATTCAGTGATATAATGCTGTGGTTGGGTAAGTTTTGGGGCGGCAAATATTTGGACTAAATATGGGTCCAAACCTGCTCCTAATTGGTTGGCTTTATTGGGAATTGGCTGACTTAGATTTGGGTTGCTAAATTTTGCTCTTGGTTCATCGAGCACACAATCTGGGGGGTGGGGACAACCAAAATCACCACTTGAATGCTGTTGGTGTGGCCTCTTGGGTGGGGTTGGCAGTATTCTCAGGGTTTGAATTGTATTGACATGCCTTTTTGGTATGTTCCAATTCATGGCAGAGGGGACAAACTGTGCGGCTGTTGTCAATGTGAGCCCAAAAGAATGGTCAGGTGCAGATGGGATGTAGCATGCGGTGGGATGTGCTGGGCCATGTTCAGCTAGTGTGGATAATAGTGGTCATTGCCTAAGGTGCCGCAAGGCGCTCAGCACCACTTGGGACAATGAATTGGAGGATGAGGTCTTTACCATAAGTGGACAGCCATGACATCAACTCCTCATAAAGTGTTTGAGGACAAAGTGTGAGGGGAGGTTCTCAAAGGTCACCATGAGTGTAGTATCATCTGGGAGACGTTTTTGGGTGTTGGTAATGGGGAGTTTTTGTATATTGAAGGCGTATCTGCTATAGCAACCATATCCTCCTCGGTGGGGAACCCTATTCAAAATAGCTCTTGTAAGGACAGAAGTCTATAAATCCTGTTGGTGCAAAGGTGGCAGTTTCCATCTCAATTATCGCTTTTTCAGCATATAGGGAATAGATGTATGTACTTGACATGGAGGCAAAAGCAGATAGTGGATTGAGGTAGGGCTAAGGGATGGGGGTGGGTTAGGTGGAACTTGTGCAAGGTGGAGTGCTAAGTCCCTCGGAGGGACATAGAAGCCAGATTTATTTGGCAGACTGGATGAGACAGTCCACATGCGTTTGCCTGCTGTGTGGTAGATGCTAGCAGGTGGTGGATCTGAAGAATAAATTGGGAATTTAATATGGTGAGGAGGTGGTGTTGAAATCGACTTCTTTTTCAAAATTTCTCAAAAGTGATATTGAGTGAAAAAAATCAATTAGTAGAAATTTAAATCCTTAAGAATCTACAAATATACTTAGTAAATTTAACCTTTTTAAGCTATGGAAATATTCTACCTATAATGCAACTTGATTATGTGATATCTATCAAAAGGTAATTAAGTGTTGTTTATGTAAAGCGCCATAGTATATATTTTTTAGATTTGTACAAATAACTATCATAATAGAAGAAAACTATTATACTATTAAGAAAATTAAAGTATAAATGGTCAATTGATTTAACATGAGTAACAAGATTTATAATGGCAAAGAGCTGAACTGTCAGCTAAAAATGCTTTGCAAGATTCCAATAAAGTATAAACAAATGCAAAATACTTTAAGGACAGCTTTACTGAGTTATTTACTATTAAGATGCTTGATATTGAGAAGATAAATCTACCTTACTTTTGATGAGCTTTATCACTTTTGAGAAATCCAACTTTAAAAAGCAAGGTTACACTTCCAACTTGCCACATTTTTAATATATTAATGTCTGTATAATAAAAATTAATCTTCCTGTATTAGGCTGCGGCGCTCCACCACTGTGAGTTTACTGATCTGTGAGCAAAGTTGTGCAGATTAGTTTGATCAATATGCATGATAACTTAACTGCTTTTGTCACTGTAATAAAATTTACAGAAGAGACAAAACCATAAAATGATTATAATTAATATAATTTTTTCAAATTAAAGTAAGCTCTGAGCCTAAGTCTTTGAGTTTAAATATTGTATATAATTGATTAATTCGCTATGACATTGTTGGTATTAGACTTTGTATGGGTAAAGCCTCCACATAATAATTACAACTGATATTATTTTAAACAAGCCCAACTTATACCGGTATAATTAATATATTGATTTATATTTTGCTAGGACTGATATCTTTATAAATTTTATTTAACCGAGGCAAGCCAAACAGGGGAGGGGAATTACAAATATGTGTGTGGAAATGGTGAGGGAAAGAAAAGCGATGACTAGATTTGATTGGGCACCCCAGGGTACACAGGTTACCCCTGTTGCCGGCTGGGACCGCCAGGTGTGGGGGAGTGGTGCTCTATTCCAGGGAGGTTGCCTCCATTATAGAGCAGGTGTGGAGGAAGGGGTCCGTGTGAAGGAACTAGAGCGGGAACCATGAGTTTATGAGTCTCAGCTGTTGTGGTCTCATATGCCCATAGAGCCAAGCTTGGAAATGCTCCAGTAAATGGATGTGGAACCTATTGACAACCTCATGGATGGTAGGTACCATGCCCTTGAACGCATCCAAGGCAATAGTGTGGATCATCCACGTTGCAATGGGTATCAATAGGATTCACAGGGTGGATGGCATTGAAAATGAAATTTAAATTGCGAGGAGGCTCTTTGAGATAGAGAAATCCTGGCCATCTTGGATATTGAGCAGGCGTGCGACTTCTCACCATATGGCTTTGGATGGGGGGCAGGTTTCTAGGCGGTGGTGTAGGGAGCCCTCTCCTCCGCATACTGAGCAGGTTGCGTGGAGTGAGTGGGAGTGGTCCACCATTCTATAGGTTCTACTTAGGCAGCGCCAGGTGTTGGCCCTTACCCTCGGCTGGAGGAGTGGATGGTGCGTAATCCTCCATATTGCCTTTTGTGCGGATAGTTCATAGGGGATATCCAAAGAGTCTAGGTAGTTGACTCTGGCAATAGATGGGGTCTATGTGAGTGTATCTCTGTGGGGGTGGTCTTCTGTCTTTTGTAGTGCAAAGTGGGATCTGAGTCATCCCCTTCCCTGGACTGTATCAGTGGTAGCAATGGTCCACCCCATATGGTGGATGGTTCAGAGGAGGCGCTTAAAGTGAGGGGGTTCCATGTGGGCCCATTGCATCTGGGCGCTTAGCGAGGTACATTAGTAAGCTGGAAGGATGGTGCAGGTTGGGTATTTTGAGTGCCTGCGCGAAGTTGGCCCTCGCTGCCCTGGACCAGAGCTGTTGCGGGGGGTCCAGGGTTAGCACTTCCTCTATCCAGGTGCCCAGGATGCGGTTGGCGTGGTGCTCAAAATCCATCAGGCTCATGCCCCCGCTGGAGCGTGGGCCATACAGCGTCTCAACCTGGACTGGTGGGCGGGACCTAGGCCACAGCCAACCCTGGAGGACCGCACTGATTGACGTTATGAAGGTGGGGGAGAAGGGGATCACATGTGCGGGGAACCACAGCATTGGGAGGATAAGCGGGTTGGAAACTGCCACTCGCCCCATTAACCCAGGGGATCTACCTTTGAGGGAGGCGATTCTGTTGGATATCCGTTGTAGCAGGTAGTTTTTGATCATCTCGCTTTCATACCCCCTGTTTCCAACCATATCCCAAGGTGGCGGACAGGGGTGGTGGTGGGCGGCAACGCAAAGGGTAGGGCGAGTGAATTTTTGCATCATAGGTTGTGTGTGGTGGGGGATGTGGTCCAGTTGGTGGTGTACTTGCCAAGGAGGATAATTTCGGTTTTCCATTTATTAAGTGATGCACTGCTCACCGTGGAGTATTCTTCTAGGGTGTTCTCCAGCTGTTGGGCGTTGCTGTTATCAGCTATACATGTTACACAGTCATCTGCAAAGACTAATATCTTGACAGGGGGCTGGCCTGGTGCAGTTATGCCCCTGAGGCGTGAGTCAGCAACGCGTAGAAGTGAGTCAAAGATGAAGTTGTAAAGTAACAGGCTGAGGGGGTCCCCTTGCTTGAGCCCTCTGCATGGGGTGATCCTGTCAGTCAGGAAACCTGGGCCACATACCACCATTGATGCGGATTTCGTGAGGAGCATTGCTCAGTTGATGAACTTGGGTGGGAGGTTGAATGAATGTAGGCACTATTTTAGGTATGGCCAGCTAACGTGGTCGTACGCCTTCTCCTGGTCAAAGAATACCAGAGCACTCATCGCTTTGGATTGGCATACATTGGTGACAGAGTGTATTTTACACCAGCTGGAGCGCCCTGGAGTAAAACCATATTGGTTGGGTGATAGGGATTTTGAGGCTAGTGTTCCCAGTCTGGTGGCTAAAATTTTTGTGAGTAGTTTAGTGTTATCATTAGAGAGTGCTATCAGGCGCCAGTTGGCCAGGTCCAGTCTGTCGACCTTTTTGAATAGGGTAATGACATAGGAGTCTTAATCTCCTGGGAGGAGATGGGTCTCCAGCAAGCACTGGTTCATAGATGCTAGGAGGAGGGGGCGATCTGCTTAAAGTATGTTTTGTAAAATTTGTAGGGTATCCCATCAGAGCCTGGGCATTTACTATGTGGCGCATCGCGGACTGTATTCCAAAGCTCCTCCTGCATTATCAGGTTTAGGAGACTATAGTCTGGCGGTGCCCTCTGTATTCTGGTGGAGTGTAAATTATTTTTATTTTTTGGGTGTTGGGTGGGGTGTCGCGGTAAAGATTGGTGTAATAGTGGTGGATTTCCGCCTTGACCTCCATTGGGCAAGTTACCACGGTTCTATCAGCTTTGCAGACCTGTGTGCACTGAAACAGGTTGCCTTGGCAATGGTATTGGCAGAAGAAGAACGCCGAGGAGGTCTCACCTTCTCTTATGTGCTTATCTTTCCACAATACTCTTATTCTGTGTTGGTGTTTGTGGATGAGGGCATTGAGGCAGGTGATTATTGCCGCCCATTTGCACCCCTAGTTCAGGCTGTATCCCATTTTTGGGGTGTTTAGTTTAAGGTGGTCGAGTTCTGCCAGGGTGCATCTAATCATGGTGGTATCCGCGGTGTATTTGTGTGAAGCAAGATGGCGGTTCTTGTTTATTAGTTCAGATTTGAATTTTTCCCAAGTTTTGATGAGTCCCTTGTGAACGGGGTAGTGAATTATGGGTTCAAAGCTTCATGCTCAACCAATACAGAAATTTTGGGGAGCTTTATATTATCTGGGTATAGCTTTCCAGGGCGTCGTCCACATTTGAGTACTAGTTGGCATGAACTGCACCAAAACTAGATGGTTGGAGAAATTAATTTTTTTTGTGGCGAAGTTAGTAATGAATAAGTGAATTAATTCAGCACAAGGATTTGGTCGATGTAGCCCATCAAGATGAGCATACCCTCGCATGTGTTGGGGTGGGTCATGTGGGGGAGGAGTGGAGCCCTCCTGGGGAAGGTGTCATATAGACCAAGGGATGCCTTCATCGCATGAAACTTGGTGTGACCTGGTGGGTATCACCTGGGGTTGGGCCATTGGTCCATAATAGGATTGTCCCAACAGTTGAATTCACCCAACATGATAGTGTCCAGTGGGAGGTTAAGCATCGGGATGATTTGAGAAATTGTTTCTGCTCAGATGTGGTGCATGGTGCATATCTACAGGCTATTAATAGTGTGTCTTATTGGTTTACAATCCTTGTGATTAGGATGCAGCCATTTAAAGTGCGATGAGGATTTGAGGATTTTTGATTTCTTGTTTTTATTATAGATTACCACCCCACAGTGGGACGTCCATATCAACTGGGATGGTGAGACCCTGGCCTCCCAGGATCCCTCTTCCCTCTGTAGACAGTGGGTCTCTTGGATGGCCAAGATGTCTACCGGGGGTTTGCACAGGAAGTCCAGTTTTTGGCTCAGGATGCTCGAGCCCTGGCTCCTGCAATGTTTAGTATCCCTATTGACACTGAGGTGCCCGCGGCGCCTCAGAAGTGGTTAGGCGGGCCTTCCAGCCCTAGTCCCCCGCGCACTGCCTTAAATTTCTCCGTGTGACTGGGCCAGTCTGCTTAAGGCTTCTGGCTCCTTACCTTGTGATGATTTTGTGCGGATATTGTTGTGATTGGGGATTATACTAAGCTTTTCCATACGTGATTTTGGTTGATTTGAGTTGGTGCTCTGATTAGCTCCCCAATGTTTTGGGGTTTGATTTTGGTGCTCTGGGCCCTATTGGCGCATCCATAGTGGATTTGTAATGTCCCAGTAGGTTTATTTGATTGGGATCATGTAGTTATTCTGTCAACTTGAGAAAATCTTCCATATGGGTTGACCAATCTGACTTTTTGGTTTGGATTGCAATCTCCATGGTTGCTCCAGCTTAGGAATTAGTTTCTGATTGGCTGGTTCGGCCAATTTCCTCCTTATCCATCTGGATTTGGTTCAGGTCAATGGAGGAGGTCGTGAGAGATGCAGCCTTGGCCACTGCCCACTTGCGGGCCTTCTGTACCTGTTTGTGTATGTTGGGTGATCTTGGGTTAATGAGGACATAGTGTCAGTCCTCTCCCCAGAGGAAAGCATGGTTGGTGTTAACCATTCTTCTGAAGGACTCTTCATCCTCGTTCATGGCATCATCACAAAAGTCTGGGGCCATGATGCCCTCTTTCATAGGGCATGCATGCTCCTTATGCCCCAGTGCGGTGCAATAGTTGCAGATGGGGGGTGCGCGTTCCAGTGTGATGCAGAAAGGTTTTGACACTCCCCCATCCAGGAGGTGGAATATCACAGTGCATGGGATTTTTGTTAAATTCTTGGCCACGTTGGGGACCAGGTCAATAACAGCGATTGCCTTTCCTGTACACAGGTTCAGTATCTGAAGAAACGCTGTATTTTGAGTTGCTTTATTTCTCTGTAGCTTTGGAGGCTAAATTGGAGTTCATCTTCAATTAGCTTATGGGGGAGTATGTTGGGAAGTGATTTGAAAGAGATGAACAAAGTGTTTGCTTTATTCTATCTGGTGCATGCGGTGCACACAATTCGTTTGCCCTTGGGGAGGGCAATTTCAACACAAACTTTTGCTGCGGCATCTGCATCCTCTTTGGTCTCAAAACCTATAAGATCCAGCCACAGTATATGGTGTGGGTGGTAATGTATACTGCATGGGGAATGAGGGAGGCATGTGCCTCACCTACCTTCTCCCACAAAGTTGGGGAATCAACCCCAAAGAAAAGTTGGAGCTCGTGTTCCACTTTTGATAGGGGCTGCGCATACTGTCTCTCCATGTATTGGTTTTGTTTTGTTGTAAATTCCACAAACCCTGGCAGTGTTTGGGTTTGGGGTTTCTTGGCGGAGTTGGCTCCCAGTCCTCCTCCAGGGCGTTTTTTGCCTTTGGGTGCACCGTTTTGGCCATTGTCTGATACAACTTTCGCTCAGTTTTGTTGGGTTTTATTCAGTTCGCTCATCTCACCTGTGTGATTATCAGAATCTATCTACTTGAATCAAATCTTGGTAACTGATGTTATTGTTATGGGAAAGAAAAGCTGCCTGATACCTTTATTATTTATAATTTTACTGCTGAATTTCCAGGAGATTGTTGTTAAAAACCGCCAAAAGATGACCAAAGAGATTCAAGATGAAGAATGGATCAAACTTTCTGTCCTTGAAACATTGATTGACAAGTCATATGTTGAATAATTAAGGTTGCACCCTTAATCCCTAAAGAAGATTAACATAAGAGATACAAAGAAGAATTCTCACATCATGATGACCATCTGAGATGCCTTCTAAGCTATCCTTCTAGTTTTCCTCTTCTTGAATGGGACGCCTCCAATATGTGTGATATTGAGGGCGTCAACGTAGAAGAACAATATGAACCCATTTGAACAACTGCTTCAGAAGGGATGGAAGAACTTGAGCAAAGGGATCCTATGGATTTTCATACGTCTCCCTACAACCTATACTGTAATTATTGACCTCTTTTAATTTAATAAAACCTTACAGCTGGATATCTTATTTATCTGTAACTAGTTGAAAATTTTAATGTCTAGTCTTGTCTAACCTTGAAAACTTCAAAATCCTACCATTACTTTAACACACCTCCAGTGCCTTAAAACCTGGTGGCCTTATAGATATTTCATATTACCTATATAAAAGTGGCTTTAAAGCACTCTTGTAGATTTAAACTTCATATTAAGTATACAAAAGTTTTGGTAATGCGCTCTTGAAATACACTGTCTCAACACGATGATTTAAAGGTGGGGCCTGATAAATTAGAGTTCATTCAATATTGGATAGTCATTCTAAAGATTTTATAAATTTGGATACTTATTATTGGTATTTAACTATCAGAACTAATTACAATGAGAGAGAGTTTTTTAATTATATGGTTGAACGGCAATAAATATTATAATTTGCAATAAAACTAAAATTTGCATTCATGTTAGTCTATGATAACTTAATATTTGATTATAACACCAAGTACTTAATAAGAAAAAAGGAGTAACAGAGTTGGGTAACAGCAATATGCCTCCTGTGCAAAGTGTGCCAAGTGTCTTTAACTATATAAGGGAAATATCCTGAAAATAAACTTGCATGCACCAGCCACTGCCCTTAAAACTTGAGTTACTAGTGCACAAATCCAGTTTACTCCTTAAGGAGGTATACTGAGAAGCCAAAACAACATAACATAAGGTATAAATATATATAAATATAAGCAAAATCACTTTATTGAAGAGAGACCAACAGATAGGTTGGTTGGGGCAAAACTAATTTAAGAAAAATCAAGAAATTAGACCTCAATTAAATCAATATGCTTGGAATTGACTCTAGCCAATATAATGAGGCCCATATCCCTAGTAGTTTGATATCTTGAGTAAGAGAAAACTTGAGACTTCAATACTAACTGAACACCCCCATCCTTAGTAACTTGAAATCTTGTAAATAAATACAATCCTCATTAATAATTTTAAATGTAATGAGCCATATATGTTCTAACTATAGCAGATAATCTTTAGCCCCAACAATGTAGTGCTTGTGCCCACACCACGCGATTCCTAGGAATTCACTTCCACTTGGTTAGCATTGACCCAACATTTATCTACAGTGAATCTAAGGTCAGGGCTGGCGTCCAACGAAACTCCTCTGGCCTGGCCCATTTTCCTGCTTGTCCTTAAAATACACTCCCACAATTATGTAATTTAACCATGACACAAAAAGTATACCAAGGAAGACCTTCACATGGACCCATAGTGATGTGGAAGTGCAAGAACAGGGTAAAGTATTTGAAGGTGCAAAATGGCATCTGAAGTAGCCTTTTAAATTATCTTTGAATTTAGCACATAATGATCATAATTGTTTGAGCTGAAAAGCTTCAGTATTGTCCTATACTAAATAAAATCAAGTTGTTGATATCTCCTTGAAGTATTTTAGTTTAAATTGGTAACACATAAACAGAATAATTATAGAGATTTTGCTCTAGCACATAGAAATAAAGAAATTATTATTCTAATTCAAAGACATAAGAGTTTTATTTTATTAAGAGTACTATCTATTGAGCTTATTGTATTAATGCAAAAAGTGAGATAATCCATCTTAACCCTCAAACAAAGACTTAGACTCTCATATGAATTATCCAATAGTCCCTCAAGGACCTTAAAATAGCTTGCGTGAGCCCATTAAACTCACCCACATCCAGGCGCTCGCCCCTATAAAAACATTCGTTTCTTGCTCTCTATCAAGTATGGACATATCTTTCCATATGCTGGCCAAAGGATTATTAAACTTGCTACTCCTGCCTTTGCACCGGCAGGATTAATAGACTTCTGCCATTACAAGGAATATTTTGATACTGGGTTCACATTTGAAGAAGATGCAAATAATGCGGTGGCATCCCTTGTTTCACAAAATTGCTATATATCCATGACTCACACCCACCTCCCTTCCAATACTACAATGGTGGAACCATTTACTAAACTTGCTTTGCACTCCTTCTTCAAAAAATTTATGAAGATTTGAAAACAGGGCTCTCCACCTATTACACCAATCTCATCCTTTACTTCACCATCCTTACTGAGCCAAGAGACTCAAGGCACTTTGCGCTATTTTCATCATCACTTCCCATCACTCAAACATAGCAAAGCATGTCCCACCACGTTCTTTCTTCCCCTCAGTGTAGGATCATTTTCTGGTCCCAAATGGACAACAGTCAATTTACTAACATCTACTATTACAAATTAAGGCACTCTAAAAAGTCATGTTAGAAGACTAATATTGCAAACATAATTACCCCCAACCACAAGTCATTCTGGCAGTATTCAAACAGAAATTTTGTTGTCCCAGCCACTCGCTCACGGGACTAGCAACAAAATTTCTGCCTCCATCTAAACCCTTATCAATCTTGACAAGCCAACCTGATGTCAGGGTGAAGCCTGACATGAAAAAACTACCAGAAAACTCAGAACTAATCCTCCAGATTGATAAACTATGCTGTGAAGTGTGGTTAGATAGAAATAAAAAAGTATGTGGTTAAATTATGTTGGTTAACTGCTTACCAAACAATTGTTACAATGGAATTGAGTTGATTTCAACTGACTTCTAAAATCATGTACAAGCAGTAAATCCAGAAGCTGAGTAGAATTAAATAGTATTGCTTACAACAATTCATTAATCTTTAATAAGTCCAAGAAAAGGAATGTAATAAATAGCTAAAGCATTCATATATTTAAGTTTTTGCAGTCAAAAAAAAGTATTTTATATTAAAAAATACTATTAAAGATATCTACTAAAGTTTTAAATCCCAATATACAGCCAAACTGTAAGAAACCCCTCCACCTTTATTTATTTAATTGTGGTACAGGAACTATTATTTTTATTTGATTGGGGTAGGCTGACTAGGGGTTGGACACTGCTGGTATGAACTATATAAAATTGGTAGGGGGGGGTTGAGTGAGAGCGAGAAATGTACACCCCATAGTAGACAAGCTACCCCTGTTGTCAGCCGGTATGCCAGGTTTATGGGGGTTGGAAATCCTATTCCAAGGGGCCTTCACCTATGATGGAACAGGTGTGAAGGAAGGGGTCTTCATGTAGCAACCAGACTAGGAACCATGACTCAACGAGTCTCTGCTATTTTGGCTTCATGTATCGTAGAGCTAGTCTTGATAGTATTCCAGTAGGTTTAGGTAAAATCTGCTTACTGTAACACTGATGGTTAGCACAGCTCCCTTGAAGGCATTCAGCTATACTGTGTGTAGGGTCACAATGCGATGGTGACAATGAGAGAGCAGAGCATTGGTGGCATAGGGTTTAAGGTGGAGTGCAAGGAGGCTATTAAAGATTGACAGCTCCTGGTTGTTGTGGGTTTTAAGCAGACGCGCAACTTCATGCCATATGGTTTTAGATGGTGGGCATGCTTCAAAACGGTAGTGTAGGTTGCCATCCCTACCACACACTGCGCATGTCACATGAAAGGAAGAGAGGTCCACTGTCCTGTAGGTTCGTCAGAGGCAGCGCCGTGTGTTTGCTCTTACCCATGGCTGGAGGAGTGGATGATGTGCGAGCCTCCATATTGCCTTTTGTGTCGTGAGGTAATAAGGGATGTCCAAAGCATTCAGGAAGTTGATTCTTAAAATAGCAGAGACCATATTTTGTATGTCCCTCTGGTTGAGGTCTATTTTAATTACGGTGAAGCTTGCTCTGGAACTTCCCCTTCCCTACTAGGGACTGTGAGAGTGACAGTCCATACTATGTGCCAGACGGTGCAGAGGAGGCGTTTGAAGTGAGGGGGTTCCATGTGGGCCCGCTGCATTGGGGCAGTTTGCGAGGTATGTATGGAGGGTGTATGGGTTGTGGGGGTTGGATAGTTTGAGTACTTGTTCTAAGTTGTCCCTCGCTGCTCTAGACCAGTGCTGGCATGGAAGGTTTGAGGATAGGACTTCCTTTATCCAGGTGCTCAGTATGCAGTTGGCGTGGTACTCAAAGTCTATTAGTCCCATGCCTCTGCTTGAGCAAAAGCTAAGAGCATCTCCACTCTTAAAGGTGGCCGGGCCCCAGGCCACAGGCATACTTGGATTAGGGCGCAATCTGAGGATATGAACAAGAGTGAAAAGAAGATTGCGTAAGCGGGAAATTACAGCATTGAGAGGATAAGTGAATTGGCAACTGTTACGCGCTCCATTAGTCCCAGTGATCTGTCTTTTACAAGAGGCGATACGGTTAGACATCTTTTTATTAGGTTGCTCTCTATTGTTTTATTGGCATACCCTTCTGTTTCCAGCCACATCTAAGATGGCAGACTGGGTTGGCTGAGGGGGTATTGCAAAGGGAAGGATGATTGGGTTGCTTCTTTGTAAGGATCTGTGTGGCTCAGGTGTTGTGGCCCAGTTAAAAGTGTACTTGCTTAAGAAAAGGATTACTGACTTCTTTTTGTTAAGTGATGCAAGGTGTCAGTCAAACAGCAAGTTAAATTTATCTTGCCTGCCATCCTGAGTGCCAAAGCATTAAAATGGCAAACCAGAATGCCAGAGGCACTGCTGCTGGTATGACGGTTATGGAACTAGGATGAAATACGCCAATAAACTTTTATGAGCCATAGTAGCGTATAGATACCAATCAATATACCAGATGGATATGGCCATAAAGACCAAGGGTTGTCGGAATACCGGTGGAAAAGGCAGTTTGGTTTTCAACATAAAACCGAACTTAGGTAAAAGGTTTTATTGGAAAGACAAAGGAAGAAAATCGACCAACAGTTTTCTCAGTGCAATGCAACTGATTAAATTGTGTTCAAATGTAGTGAGTCCTAAGCAGGGATTGGGTCTCTCAAAATTGACCTATCCCATTGATTTTTTGGGGAAGGGGGTTGACAATCTCAATTGGAACCAACATCAAAGGATTCAGCGGCAGGTCAAGTCACTGTAAGTTCAACCTAGAATGCCTGAACTGAGGCTCAACTGCATTTCCATTAGTTGGCATGACAGCGTCTGGCCTGATGAGCAACGGGAATTCCCCAGGGCAACCCCATGTAGGGGCATTCCCAATTTGGTTGGAAACGGGTTCAGAATGACTAACCCGCCTGTGCCCAGTAACTGAGGCGTTTGTTCAGTAAAATGAGTTACATCAGCTGCAACTCCCAATTCATTGGATAGGGGCTTCAAACTGTCTGAGATAGTTTCTGAAGATACCATCTGCACATCAGGGATCAACCCCAACGATTTTGAGAGGTGGCTGGTGTCAGCAATTGTACTACTGGCTGATTTGAAACCATCCACGATTCTGGCCGATAATTTGATATCTGTCCCTTTTTGACTATACATTTTCCGATTGTCAGGCTTTATTCCCATCAGTTTTGGACCCTTCAACTTTAATCTGGTGATATCAGCGCAGATTTCCATAATCCAGTGGAAAAGATTGGCCGAGGTGAGTGAGGGTATCAGGGGAAAGAATCAAAGAGGGAGAGCTGTTACCCAGCACTCATCTACCACATGTGCAAGGTTGCCCTGGGTGACAAGGGGTACAGCCACCCTCTTTGGACCCTTTTATTCAGAAATGGGAAGATCGCGCAATCCACACACAGGAGGAGTTCCCCCGGACTTACATTACCCTTTTCTTTTTCCAAAGGAAGGGCGCCACCACCAAGAAACTGCATGAGGGCCACATTTTTGTGAGCCTTGGGAAATTTGATCGCCATTACAGTCATAACTTTTTTGGGGGGATGGGGAGCGTCAGGATGGGACTCATGGAACGCTCCAATTAGTTCCATGTAATTTGTGCAATCATGAGTCTTGATCCAACTGTTCTCGTAGGCCTGATACCCCTTCCACGCGACAAGATAATGAACTGACCACCAGGATTTGTGGAATGCTAAGATGTTTTCACCTCAGCTTCTTCTGAATTCTCAATCACTATTGGCTCAGGGTCAGCGGGAATGGTCCCATTTAATGGGGACAAGTGAGATACGTGGAAGACGGGGTGCTGTTTCCAATGAGCTGATATATTTAACTGGAAAGCACCATTGCCCAAGTCTTCGTCCACCAGGTGGGGACCCGAAACTTGCTTGCAAGCTTCCAGGAAGGTACCTGCATTAACAAATGGCGAGTATCTAACATAACATAAGAGCCCACCGCTATATCATGGCCAGGAAGCCGTTTTTGATCCACAAAAATGCTTATAATCATCAATAGCTTTTGTGAGATGCTCCCGCACTAAGGACTGAGTAGACTGAATGTGCTCAACATGATCTGCAGCAGAAGGGACCTCTGGACGCAGACAGGGACTGACCAAAAAAAGAGAGATTATAACCCAACATCACTTCATATGGAGAAAACCCCGTAGAAGCCTGAATAATATTTTTATAGGCAAATTGGGCGAGGGGGCTGTCATTGGCCCATTTATCTTGTGCGGCCACCGCATAGTAACGCAAATACTGTTCCAAAATTTGGTTATCCTGCTCAGTTTGTACGTTAGACTGAGGGTGGTACGCGGTGGAATGGCAGGGGGTGATTTTTAAGATGGTTAGAAGCTCATTCCAGAAAATGCTGTAAATTGGGGCCCAAGGTCACTGATGATCTCCTGCAGGAGACCAAACATATAGAACACATGGCGTATGAAGAGATGAGCGGTTTCTTCCAACGTGATCACAGAAGCACATGGAATAAATGGGGAAAATTTGGTGAAATGGTCAACCACCACCATCATTGCCATAAACCCATTAGAACAGGGAAGTTCAACAATAAAAATCATGTACAACAATGTCCATGAACTTCCGCCTGTTGTAAAGGATGTAGGATGCCATTTCTTCCTGAATGGTCTGACTTGGCTCATGCACAGGTAATGCAATTTTCGATTCAGGCCGGAACTTCCTTAGTTAAACCTGCTCAATCATAAGTTCACTTGATTAGTTAGATGCAATTCTTGTTGCCTGGATGGCTGATTTTGGGAGGATCGTGATGTTCTTGAAACACCTCGGCTCTAAAGAGAGGAAGAACCCAAACCCGTGACCTAAAATAGATGAGACCCTCCACCAAGGAATATAGGAAATGTTTGTGAGTTTTAAAAAACAATTAATTGAGTAACTCCACTCCTTCAGAACAGGCCATCTGAGCTGTCAAAACCTGTGAAACAAGTGGAGCATTAGGAGCTAACTCTACTGAGGCGACCATAGGCGGGACAATAGATAAAATTTGGGTGGTGGGGATCATGGTAACCAGGTCCATTTCCAATGGGTCCATGGGGCAATGAGCCAGATTGCTGTTAAGGAAGTTGGGGAGCACATTTAATGCACCTTTCATGAACTTTTATTTAAAATTAAAACTGCATAAATCCCAATAGATATGAGTCTGCATATGTGCCAACGTTTGTGGTTCACAGAAATATAAAAGAGCTTGGTGGTCTATACAAACAGTTACTCATGCTGGGCACCCTGTAATAGGTACCACCAATGAGTCAAAGCCCATGCTACAGATGCCAATTCCTTAAAGTAAGTGTCCCATGATTGCTCAATAGAGGAAAAATTTCAGGAAAAGTAGGCAACCAGATGTTCTAAGCTATCGTGCTTTTAAAGCAGAACTGCCCCAACTGCTACTGCTGAAGCTTCACAAGTGACGATATACAGTTTGGAGGGGTCCGCATGTTTTAGAATAGGGGTGATAATAACACCTCTTATCTGACTCAAACGCCTGCTGGCACAAGGGTGTCCAACGAAAAGGCACATTTTTGCCCGTGAATGTGAAGTGGCGCAGCTAACTCTGAAAGGGCTGGTTTAAATTTATTTAGGAAAATAATGGTGCCTAAGAAACTCCATAATTGTTTCTGGGTTGTTGGAGTCAGCCACTCGCGGATGGCATCCAACTTGTTGGGAGGAGTCACATAATCATCTTTTAGGACCAGGTTTTCAAGAAAGATAACTTCCTCCTCATAAAACTCGAAATGTGAAGGCTTGAAAACAGGCCCGCCTTGCAAAAAGAAGCCACCGTTGCTTCTAGGTCTTTAGCATGTTGTTTTGGAGTTGGGGAATAACCAAGATGTCATCAAAATATGTGACTGCGCATGTAAATTGGAGGTCGCCCAGCATACTATCAATCATTCTTTGAAAGGTGGCTGGCGCATTCTTCAACCTGAAGGGCATTATGCGGATTTGAATTTACCTCGTTTTGTATGAATTGCAGTAAGCCATTCTTGACCTTCCATCACCCATATTTGGTTAAAGTCATTGATGAGATCAAGCTTGGAGAACACAAAAGACTTTGCGATCACTTGACTGATAGCTTTCTCAAGGGGTAAAGGGTAGGGATTGCTCATTTTAATTTTATTTAGGTGTCCATAATCCACATAGGGGACGGAGGGAACCATTAGCTTTCTTGGAAAAAAGATAGGGGAGGCAATTGGTGACGTTTCTTTAAACAACCATCCTTTCTTAAACATATAATCTAACCAGGTGTTTAGAGCAGCTTCCTCCTCTGCTGTGTGTGGATACAAGAGGAAGTCAATGTTACAAACTGTACTGTTGTTCTGATCCTATTTCAAATTAAGTGTGAGGGGTAAGACGGTTTACCTTCTCAGAACCAAAGATGCTCAATAGTGCATCAATTCTATGGAAAAATCAGACAGAAGGCCCAAAGGGGAAATGAGGGAAGTGTTGGAGCTACAGCCATGAGTTTTTTAAGGGTATTAACTAAGGAAATTCTCCTTCTGTTCGATCATTAAAAAATGAAAGCATATTTTTCTCCAGATGAATCTTAAGATGTTGTTGGCGCCACCATCCAACCCCTAAAACAACTGGAAGCACCAAGTTTCGCATTGCTGAGAGCCTATCGCAGAAGCTGAACTGATGTACTGAGAAAGCAACTGGCTGGCAGACTAGATGTGAGGTCTGGGAAGCTGAAGAAGCAACCATCACTGAAGGGCCTACATACAGGTCAAGCTCCAATTGTTGGGCTAGTTCAACACTCATAAAATTCCCCACAGCTTGGGTATCCACCAAAGCCTCAAAGGTAACATGGTGGGACCTGACACTAATCTTCATGGGCAGTAAGAAGTAGGCGAAGTTCTTTTTATTGACAGCTGTAGTTGAATCCAGCGATACAGAAGAGATGGTAGTAGGATTGGGGGAAACCACTATGTTCATAGTGGGAGTAAACCCTTAGCAAGTCGGATTGTCAGAACAAACTGACATGGCATGATAGCTGCGGCAACTATGGGATGTGGATTGGACAATTTGAGTACTACTAGGCTATCATGGCAAGAGTAAAATTTCATTACAACCTGGTTCAATTGAAAAGAAGGGACCATTACTATGCCAAGATATACGAGAAAGGTGGAAATGGTTAGGAAAAATGGTTGGTCAATTATGTTAGGCAAACAGCAAGTTAAATTTAGACTGGCCTGCCATCCTGAGTGCCAAAGCAATAAAATGGCAAACCAGAATGCCAGAGGCACTGATGCTGGTATGACGGTTATGGAACTAGGATGGAATACGCCAATAAACTTTTATGAGCCATAGTAGCGTATAGATACCAATCAATATACCAGATGAATATGGCCATAAAGACCAAGGGTTGTCGGAATACCGGTGGAAAAGGCAGTTTATTTTCAACATAAAACTGAACCTAGGAAAAGGTTTTTATTGGAAAAATAAAGGAAGAAAATCGACCAACAGTTTTCTCAGTGCAATGCAACTAATTAAATAGTGTTCAATTATAGTGAGCCCTAAGCAGGGATTGGATCTCTCAAATTTGACCTATCCCAGTGATTTTTTTGGGGAAGGGGGCTGACAATCTCAATTGGAACCAACATCAAAGGATTCAGCGGCAGGTCAAGTCGGTGTCAGTTCAACCTAGAATGCCTGAACTGAGGCTCAACTGCATTTCCATTGGTTGGCATGACAGCGTCTGGCCTGATGAGCAATGGGAATTCCCCAGGGCGTCCCCATGTAGGAGTGGTCCCAATTGGTTGGAAACAAGTTCAGGATGACCAACCCGCCCATGCCCAGTCACTGAGGTGTTTGTTTAGTCAAATGAGTTACATCAGCTGCAACTCTTGATTCATTATATAGGGTTATTCAACTGTCTGCAATAGTTTCTGAAGATACCATCTGCACATCAGGATCATCTCTGACAATTTTGAGAGGTGGTTGGCGTCAGTGATCATACTGCTGGTTGAGTCAATACCGTCCATAATCTGGCTGATAATTTGATATTTGTCTCTTTTTGACTATACGTTTTCTGATCATCAGGCTTTATTCCCATCGTTTTGGACCCTTCAACTTTAGTTCAGTATTCTCAGCGCAGATTTCCTTAGTCCAGTGGACAAGTTTGGCCGAGGTGAATGAGGGTACCAGGAGAGGGATCTGAAGAGAGAGCTGTTACCCAGCTCTCATCTTACATGGGCGAGGTCGCCCTGGGTGATAAGGGGTACAGCCGCCCTCTTTGGACCCTTTTTATTCAGAAATGGGAAGATCGCCCAATCCATGCACTGGGGACGTTCCCCCTGGACTTACACATTGCTCACATTGGAATAAACCTCCAGGGTTCACTCCAACTGCTGGGCATCTTCATTGCTAGCTATGCCTGCCACGCAGTTTCTTGCAAAGCCCGGGATTTTGACTACTGGTTGGCCTTGTGCAGTGATGCCCATGAAGCGTGAGTCAGCTATGCAAAAAAGCAGATCTATGCTAAAGTTGTACAGCAGTGGGGTGAGGGGGTCCCCTTTCTTGAGATCTCTGCGCGGTGTGATTGTGTTAGTTATAAAGCCAGGACTACAGACAGCCATGGATGCAGAATTTGTTAGGAGCATTGTCCAGACTATGAACCTAGGTGGGAGCCTAAAGGCGCTCAGGGATTCCTTCAGATATAGCCAGCTGACGCGGTCGTATGCCTTCTCCTGGTCTAGAAATACCAGCGCTCCAATTGCTTTGTACTGGAAGATGTTGGCGACGGGTTTAATATTGGATCAGACAGATCTCCTCAATATGAACCTGAACTGTTTAGGAGACAGGATTTAAGAGACTGTTTCGCATAGTCTGGTGGCTAATATTTTAGAGAAAAGTTTAGTATTTGTGTTATAGAGTGCTATTGTGCGCCAGTAGGACAGGTCCAGTTTGTCACTCTTTTTTAAAAAGGGTTATTACATAGGAGTCCTGCCCACCTGGTAGGAGGCGGGTCTCCAGCAAATACTGATTCAGTGATGCCATAAGAAGGGGGCAATTTGTTTTAAGTATTTTGAAAATTTTGTAGGGTGTCCCATCAGGCCCTGAGCATTTCCTACATGGTGCACCGCAGACTGTGTCCCAGAGATTCTCCTGTGTAATTGGATTGTTTAGATTTAGGTTCGGCGACATGCTTTGGATTCTGACATTGTGTACAAAACATTTAATATTTTGATAAGTTTGAGTGTCATAAAATAGTTCTTTGTAGTAACGGTGCACTTCCACCTGGACTTCCGCTGGGTCAGTTGCACGGTGCCGTCACTTTTGTGGGCATGTGTGCATGCGGGCTGTGTTGCTACAGGAGTGGAATTGGCAGAAATTATGCCAATCAGGTTTTGCCTTCCTTTATGAATTTACCTTTTTTTGACACTTTGATTCTATGCTGGTGTTCAAATATGAGGGCGTTTAGTTGGGCGGATATTTCCGCTCATTTTTGCCCCCATTTGAGTTTATAACCTGACTTTAGGGGTGTTAAGCTTGAGGTGTTCCAGTTCTGCCAAATTGCACTTGATTGTGGTTGTGTTGGCGGTGTACTTACATAAGGCGATATGGCGAGTTTTGTTGATCAGTATGACTTTGAAATTTTCCCCATTTGTGATGGGGTTTGATAATATGGGGTTGCAAATTTGGTGTTTGCAGTCTTTTTTTCTACCTAGTTGGATAGTTCAGAAAATTTTATGTCGTCTGGGTGCATTTGTCTCAGGTTAGCGCCTGTGCAAAGGTAAATGCTGGAAAAAGCTGCACTAAGATGATTTGGTGGTTATAGAAATTTATTTTTTGTCAAGAAGTTAGAGAGGGTCAAGTGGCTGTAATTTGGGTTGAGGTGAAGTCAATGCAGCTCATTGAGATGAGCTTTCCCTCATGCACGCTGGGCGAGTCATGTGGGAGAAGAGTGGTGACACAGGGGAAGGGCATCGTACAGGCTGAGGGACGCCTTCATTGCATGGAATTCAATGTGCCCTGGCCCCCTAGGCTTAGGTCATCGGTCCATGCTGGGGTCAGCCCAGCAGTTGAAGTTTCTTATTATTGTATCTAGTGGGAGAGCGAGCGTCGGGATAGTTTTGAGGAATTTCTTCCTCTCAGCTGCAGTGCATAGTGCATAGATGCATGCTATCAAGATTGTGTCATCCTGGCATGAGATCATTTCTACCAGGATGTGACCATGCAGATAGGAGATTGAAATAAATTTTTTTATCTTTTTATTGTTATGGACAACCACCCCACAGTGGGATGTCCATACTGATTGGGACGGTGAGGCCCTGGATGACCAGGATCCCTCTTCCCCCTGCAGACAGTGGGCTTCTTTGATGTCCAATATATCTACAGGGAGTTTCTGCAGTAAGTCCAGCTTTTTGGCTTGGGACGATTGAGCCCTGGTTCCTGTGAAGTTATATGTCCTTATGGACAAGAGAGTGCCCACGGTGCCTCAGGAGCTGTTGGGGGGCCATCTGGCTCTATCCCTTTGCACCATTTCTGTTATTGGATCCAGGTAACTGGGCCAATCCCACCTGTGCGATCGTTTGATTCCTAACCCTTTGCTTGTTATGTGTGTCTTACCCTCTAAGTGACTTTGAGTTGGTCTCATCCGCTTATGTCCCATTGTGACCCACTGCAGATGCTGGTTGCTTTCCGTGGTTCAGGTTTTCACCTGTATGTGTGTGTCCCACCTATTTGCCAATGGTAGAGCTGAATTGTCCAGCTTAATTCATTTTAATTGGTGTCACGTGGTGTTCAGTCAAATTGTCAAGAATTTTTCATCTTGGGTCGTCTGATCTGATTGGTTGGCTTATGTAATTTACTACATGTCATCTTAATTTGGTTGAGGGTGATGTAGAAGGTCGTGAGTGAAAGTTATGGTCTTAGCTTATTTGTGGGCCTTATATGCCATTTTGCGCACTTTGGGTGAGACTGTATCTATGATAATGTACAGCCCATCCTCTCCCCAGAGGAAGGCGTGGTTGGTATTGATGGTTTTGGTGAAGGCTTTGCTATCAATTTCCATGGTGTCACCACAGAAGTTGGGGCCATCAGGCCCTCCTTCATGGGATATGCATGAATATTTGTGCCCCAAGTATGCTGCAGTAGTTGCAATTTGCGATGCGCTTTCCAGTGTGACATGGAACACCTTTGAGATACCCTCATCCGGGAGGTGGAACACCGCTGTGCATGGTATCTTTTTGAGGTCCTTAATTACCTCAGGGAGTGAGTTGATCAAGGTTATTGCCTTACCTGTGCACAGGTTTGACATCAAGTGGAACCTCTGAAGTTCAAATTGTTTGATCTTGCCATAGCTGGGGAGTCCAGCTCAGAGCTCTATTAAATTAATATGTGGAGGAGGTTGGTTGGGAGCGAGTCAAAAGAGATAAAAAATCTTTGCTTTGTTCCATCTGGTGTGCACAGTGCGCATAATTTATTTGACTTTGTGGGGGGCAATTTTGACGCAGACTCTAGAGGCAGCATCTGCATCTTATTTGTTTTTGATCCTATGTCAATCCAGTTGCGGTGGATTTTATGGGTGGTCATGTACATTTCGTGGGGGAGTAGGGTGGACTATGCCTCACCCACTTTCTCCATTAAGGTTGGAGAGTAGAACCCTTGGTAGAGTAAGAGCCCATGCTCTACTGGAGAGAGGGGGTTGAGAATACTGGATCTCAGGGTATGCGTTTTATTTGGTTGTAAATTCCACAAACCTGGACAGTGTCTGGGTTTGTAGTTTTTTAGAGGCACTGTTTTCCGGTCCTCATGGCGTTTCTTGCCTTTTGGTGCACCATTATGCCCATTGCCTGATGCAACTTTTGCACAGTTTAAATTTGTTTTAAGGTCGCTCATCTCTCATGTGTGTTTATCAAATTTACTATCCAAATTGAATCTTTGTAACTAATGTGATTTTTGTGGGAAAGAAAAGTTTTGAAACTCTCTTTCACCATTCACCTACTAAAATCGTATTTGTGGGCGACTCCCATACCAGTATACCCAACATATCTTATATTTGGACGCATCTAGTGTCCTTGTCATAATGGTTATAATACCATGTTTATGCTATCTCATGTTTAGATACCCCAACCAGAACAGTGGTGCACCAATCCGTGACACCTGAGCCTATTAATTGGTAGGGAGACATGGATTCACACTTAATCCACAAACTCCCTTGACCAAACTCATTTTAATTACTACCCTTTACTACTAAACATTTCTATCAACCAAACGTTTCTAGGACTATTAAATAGGTTTTGCATTTTGCAAAAGGTTTTAACCTCAGTGTCAACAATTTCTGTAAATTCATTTTTCAATTTATATTTGATTTCACTCTCCATCCCAAACAATACAATCCAGATTTCATAATCATGCAATACCAAAGTGACTACCAGCTCACTGTAATAATTTTTGTTTTATTTGATGTCACCTGCTATCCAGGCAGTTTTAGAAAATTTCTCAGGATGCAACTTGAACTGGACCACCATTGTAAGACCTGGGATGCACCCCCACACCACAACCTGGATGAGAATCCCTTCAGAATCAAGAAGGTTTAAAAAAGGCTGCAAACCCCCTCTTAACCAGTGAAATTTAGTCTATGTTGTAGATGAGAGGTAGGTTACAGATTACCCCCTGAAGGTTTCCTTTTTACCCCACTCTTCCCACCACTAGTGAGTTGGTGGAAAAAACCAGGGGTATGCCAGGATGTGGTGGTGGCCAGAAGCCATCACTAACAAGAAGGTCGCCGCTTCCTACCTAGCCAGAAGGCATTATCCCTTATCTTGGGTTTGATAATGAGCTTAGATGATATTAAATAATGTGAATCTCCTCAATAAACTCTGACAAAAAATTGTCTGTCCAACGTTACACTGTGCCGCCAGTGATAGTGGGCCAACCCTCAACGTGTTTGGGCATGCCAGATCCATTCAATTTGATATAAGGCCGCCCTACCTTTCCAGTTGTGGCCGACCATCACCCATTAGACAAATCATTGCTGCTTTTTTAGGTGGTATCACGCTTCTAAAAATAAAAATTGTACTACTGATCTGGCCAATTATGTTAGATCTAAATTGACATAAAAATGTTCTAGTGTGTCAATCTGAAAAATTGGATGCAAATGGTTCCTGGACGTTTATGCGCACACCTCCTTTTCTCCAACAATATGGCTCCTAAGACGGCATGCCCCACAGGTTCTTCTTTTGATCGATTCTTTAATTTTGTTTACAATAAACAGAATCTCATTAAAAAACAATTTTTTATATGTTATATTCAGAAGTAAGCTTTGATAGTCCCTTAGCTGCCATGTTCACTGGTCTGTGCAATACCTGAGATATATTGGCAGATATAAACATGCTTCTGCCTTCCATGCTTGAGCATGAATAAAGGTATGGGCCACTTGGGCTTATCCCTTATTTTGGATGCCTTGAGGCATCAAGGTCTTACCCAGCTTTTGAGGTTCTCTCCTACTAGTTTGGTAAGTTATGAGGTGACTTCGCAAATTCCTCCCTTGTTTTCAAACATGCTCCCACCGTTTATTGGTGCATTGGAAAGCTGCACCTATTGAATTCTATTCTGTAATTACAATTATTACGTGCCTCCTGTGGGGTTGGTAATAACGTTTGTTGTGAATTTTCACCTTCAATTCCTCACCTCTCTAATATATATAACGCGCTGCAGTCAGCTATATTTTAGTATTCTGGCTTGTATCTTGTGTTACTACTCATCCAGTCTGGCAGACCAGTCTAATTTATTAGCTGTTGCCATAACACCCATCTACTCCAAATTCATCCTGCCAATGAAAAATATGATATCTACTTCTTTGGCGCAACTGCTGATGCCGCTCTAAAACATGTTGCCAACCTGGAGATATTCTCTCTCTTTCTATTAAAGTTTAACATAAATCATTGAAAACTTTACCCAGATCCCCAATGCCTGCATCCAGGCAAAAACCCATGTTGCATGTTTTTGTTGAGGCAAACCTCCAGACTAAATAAAAACACATAAACCAAGCATTACGAATTTTAACCCCACCCTACAGATGCCCATACGCCCTTGTTGTCTGCCCTGATTTATTAATTTACAACAATGAGGGAGCCAAGGCTGTGACGCCTTACCCCTCTCCCCCACCACCATGATTGATAGTCATTTTGCCGCTCCCACTAGGTTTGGAGGCTTTTGTTAATTTCCGTTGACTCACTGTTATTGTGAAAATTGGTTCTGCGGCGTTGTTTTTCAGCGCATATGTTAAATGCATATCAAATATAAGGTACTGTGTGGGTACAGTAACATTGAACAAAAACTAACAGAAAGTCCTTATAAACAGAAAAATACGTCTTTAAACAAAAAAATAAAAGAGTACACTGTATTATCAGATACTGCCAGTGGTCCAGGGCTCCACTAAAGGTATTCTTTCTAGATCAGCTCTCACAGCTAATCCAGAAAAAGGTCCTTTTCCACATGACAATTCCGCCCATATAGCCTATGTCTACCAAAATCTCATTGGTGCTTCCCAGGGTACTAAGCAGCACACCAAAATTGCAGAATAAAATCATAATATCTAAATGTGTTGACAACGAATAACTAAGGCTCAAGGATTTTCATATTAAGTTTGATATGCTAGATGTAGTTGAATTATTAGCAGATGGCCATAGTAAATATAGGACACTATTACTGATGATTCCACGCCACCACGGGGAAACATAAAATAGTATGCTAAAATAAAGCAGGACATAATAGGAAATTGAGGACATGGCGTCAGTAGCCAATACAAAAGGATGAGAAATGCGCTGGCTGGGATTTAGGGATTTTACTAATAGTAAATCGTTCTGGCAGCCAACTACATATAAAGGCAGTGGCCTCTGGATGAAGTAATATATATGCCCCAGCGAGTCCTCTATCTAATCATTAGTTAAAGTATAATTAAATATATAATAAAAATTACAGATGGGTGTAAGACCAATTGCAACATTTCCCCCCATTTGCCAAACATTGTGGAGAAAAGAAGTGAGGGGGTCTACTAAATTTTTAAGAACATGGGGCCATTGGCTAGAGCTCTGCTGAAATTATTTATGAACTTAGCATGCACCCGGTTACTAAGGTGACCTTTAACAGGAACCTTCAGAGTGTAGGCATATGTGGATGTCTTCTCAATGATTCAAAAGGCCCCTTCCATATGTGCTCATATTTTTAGTTCTCCTAATTTCATGATTATCATAATACAGAACAAGTTTCCCTTTAGTAAAGTGGGGTAGGGCCACCAGTCGCGTTGTCTCATTCACAAGATCATTTTTCCATCACACCGCATTGGAATATGCAGCGCTTTGTAGCAGGATTAAATTCTGAACCATCGTTTCCAAATATTTTGTGCAAGTCATGGGTTCATGACTGACACAAAAATAAAATTGGGGACAGCGCCAGTTGCTTCCAATGAAGTAAAGCAAATTGGGAGTGCCCCATGGCTGAATGATAAGATATTATAATTTAAAATGGCGAAAGCACGCAAAGGTTCTAGCTGGATTCCTTGCCTTAATTATCTATTCAAAATCCAATAAAAGTACCATTCACTCGTTTGGCAGTGACATAGGTCTCAGGTTGGTAGGGCATAAAAAAGACCTCACATATACCCATTAAGTCGTTAAGATTAAAATAATCAGGGACATAAAGTTAGTCCCATTATCTGTCAGCAGAAACTGAGGGCATCCATGCTGATGCATAATGTCTTCCAAAATGAGCTTAGTCGCCAGCGTTGCAACCAAGTTCTAGACCTCTTTTGGCCTCCACCCACTTGGTTGGGAGATTATTAGTCACAACTATGTATTTAATTTACTTGACATACGTGTCAGAGGGTCCACTACGTCAATAGAAATGGTATTCCAAGTGAAGTTGGGTTTAAAATTTGATAGTAGGTGGTTTTCAAGTAGGTCCTGTCCACCTGGCATCTTTAAAACATAGGAGGGTTTCATGAACGTCAAAATTCATAGACATCTAGTAGTGATGATGTTTCAATAACTCTATCATTAACTTAAAACCGCTGGTCCCCATAGCCTTGTGGGCCATTTAGTATATTAGTCCGCTCTGATGGTCAAGTATCCAAAATTGTTGATTCTTTAGTAATTTTCAAATCTTACCTTTTTGGACAACTGTGTTCTTAATTTTTTAAAACTCCATCATTTTGCCTGTTCAACATAATATTGTTAAGTCATCATCTTATCTAATAATTCATTGGCCACATTGGCCACCAAGGCCATGATGTAAGGAAATTATCTACAGCTCTCCTGTTTCCAGCGAAGTGGTGCACGGTGCACAGACCCAGCGCCAGGGAAATAGTCGTTAATAACAAGTTGATTATAGCCCAGCAGAAGGTGCTTGAGCTGAAGTAACATAGGGGCAATGGTGGTTAATTATATATAATAGAACAAACCCAGACTAACACCAAAGCGGAAATGAACCCCAAAGTGGGGTCCATACCAAAGAGGTGTGCTGGGCTTGAGTGCAAAAGCGGCCCAGGCTGGAGAGACCAGGGTGGCCCAACAGTGCACCTGAGTAGAGAGTTACAGTTATTAAAATCAAATGGTCAACGTGATGTGAGACCTCCTTGAAGAGGTTGCTCACAGGTTCATTCAAGTTAACTTAAAGGAAAACGTAAACTTAAAGAAGGTTTTTATTATTAGGGAGGAAGTGACCAACGTGAGAGATTGTTCTTGAGTGAAAAAATTTAAGAAACTTTGGGGGAACAATTAATCAATGGAATTGGTGCTAAGTTGAGTTGCACCAATAAGTGCACGCTTCCATTGAGCAGTGTACTATACTTGGTAATTGACCTAACTCAGGATATTGATTGTAGGTAAGGCTGACCCAAGCTGGAAATATCGAAAATTGAATGGGTTTTGAGTCCCCATTAACCAAGAAATTGAAGTGAACTGCCATTTTTAATCAAAAAGCTGGTTCGTTTTAATGCACCTGCTGTAATTCAGGACCAAACTTCTCTAACGTCACCAGGACCAACTTGGGCATACCTCGTTTTAACCCAGCATTGGTCCAAGGTATGTTTGAGGTCAGGGATTACTGCCAACTTCACCCTCTTGGCCTCCCGACATTTAGCTTTATCCTAGGTGTTTGTCCCATTATCATGTTATCCTTAATCCATGACACTTGGTGGGCAATTGAGATAAACCATCAGCATTTTAATGCTTGACGCCAGGTTGGTACTGAAGAAAAATAATTTAGGTTTATAATTTCAAAGTATCTATCCAGACGCCCTTCCAGCTCCTTAAGATTCTGTAACCAATGGAAAGAGGCATGATAAGTTACTATGGTAAAACGTATCCTATGGACGTAAACCTAAAATTGTTTACATATGTGATTAATCGACAGGTACTCTTTTTCAGTTAACATACAGTTTGTTCATGAACATCTGATGTTCGGCTACACTAAGCCACATGATGCTCAATTCTATAAGAATTAAGTTGATTAATACTCCCAGATGCCGGTAAGAGAATCTTCCATCTAGATAATAAATGGTTCTTCAAAATCAGGGTACATCAACTGTGGCGCTTGGGTGAGGTAAAGCCAAAATTTGTCAAAGGCTAACTCAAAGTTTTGTCCATTTAAAGGTACACCTTTTTAAGAAGGTGAAATAGTGGCTCACCTAATTTGCTGAAGGTTTCTACAAACTAGGGGTTATAGCTAATCATTCTAAAAACACTTGAATGTCACTTTTGCTAATGAGTTGCGCCATGCATTGAATAGCTTCAATTTGCCAGTTGAGGCTGAAAGCCATGTTTATTGATAAACACCAGATATTCATGTTGCTCATGGAAAAATTATATATATGCGACTTGATTTTCTTAAATCAGCCTTGGCAAGCAAGTGAAAAACTTCTTCTAAGTTGTTCAGATGTTCAATAAACGTTCTATAGAAAACGTTGATTTATCTAAAAAATGAGCACACAAGAAACTAGTAAATTGCCAAGGATACTGTCCATAGCTCAGAAAGTCGCAGGACGTTGCACAACCCCTGTGGCATTCTAGTAGGTCAATAGAGGCCCTGGGTAGTAAGCATGGAGCTTTTTTCGGTACTCCTCGACCAGCTCTACTGCCAGAAACCAGAAACTAAATTTATGGCTGAGAAATATTGTGCACCACTTAAGAGGTCTAACTCATCAACAATCCGCAATAAAGATAGTATTCCTTTTTGGTAATAATATTAAGCTTCTGATGGTCTATTACCATGTAGTTAGAGCTATCTTTTTACAATTAACACCACAGAGCCTTAAGGAATCTTGGAGGGCACAAGCATCCCATGTTGAACAAGATGAGTAATTTCATTATTAATGACTTCATCCAGTACCTTGAAATGTCTAAATGGATGGAGCCAAATTAGTGGATAATTACTAGTATCAATACGGTGTAGCACATTCTGTGCCTAACTTAATTCACGGTCAGCTTTGCAAAACTAATGCTGTATTTTTCAAAAAGGATCAGCGCCTGGTCCTTCTTCTCCTCTATCAACCCTGAGAGGCTATCCAAGGGAACTAAAGAGCAAATTGATCACTTAATACCATCGCTAAATCCTGGTTCATCAAATTATCAAAACTCATAAACGTTGTGGACCTCTTCAACTGGTAGTAATTATATAAAAGCAACAAATTGATGTCTTTGGATCTGTATAGGGTATGCATATAAGTTGGCTAACAGTACCTAACTTTTGCCATGGTCAGGGAGGATATTATCAGATGTGGTGTTTGGCTCTAATTCAGGTCAACAAAACGGCGCAGATATTTCTCCATAAAGCCCCAAGAAAATTTGGCTAATTTTGGTACCAACAATAATTTAGTGGCCTGTCAGAATGGTCAGGCTATGACGAGGGCTAATGAAATACCCTTATATTTTTCATTATAGTTTGTAAATGATGTCTTTTCCCATGAAGTCGTTGATACTCAATTGGAACAGTTCTATCCTCAAAAGCAAGGTTAAACCCCCTTGATTTTATGTGTGGAGGCTAGGTTCCAATTATAAGATAAAAGAAGGGTTTGGGCTAGTTTTATCAAATTTGTTCTCCTTAAAATTAGCTTTGCCATCATAGGCTCTCATAAATGAGGTTCTATGGAGTAAGTAATACTGCTGTTTTGAAAAGATGATGGAAGGAGACAATAGTACTAAGGAACTAAATGACAGTGCCAAAACACTGTATGATCCTTCAGAAGTTGTGGCCTAGGGCCTGCTGTACCATACACATGCCAATGATCTATGTTGGTGCATGGCCCAATCTCCTGGACAGCTTGTTGGACATAATATTAACCTGTGCCCCACTGTCTACAAAAATATGACTTTTAATTTATTTACTTTAATATTGATGCAGGTACACTCAGAAAACTAAGCGTCTGAAGCGTTAATTTTGTGGACCTCCAAAATGTACATTTGATCCAAACAATTATGTATATCTTCCCTAATTGAGTGATAGATTTCTTTAATACCTCGATAGGTATCACCTCTTGGACCCCTTTTGTGGGATATTTCCAGAGTTAACTGAAAGCTCTTGTTGTGCTAGTTGGTAATATAAGGCTTCAATACAATTTCTGGCGCCAACAAAACTTTAATTCCTTTATGGAAGTGGTTGGTCATGGCTACCAGATCATCCGCTATTAATTGCTGAAATTCTAGTGGTGTCATATTATTTGGTGGCCTTCTACCAGACGGAATGTGAGGTCAGATGTTTTTTCTACCTGCGTTTTTTAGATAAGGCGAAGGTAAAAAACCCTATTCTATACCGCCCTGTCTTTTCCCATGCTCTCCTCATCCTTGGGGTTCACCAATTGAACCTTAGGTCTAGAACTCAATTTTTGGCAATGATTTTGCATGATGACTCAATTAGTAAAATAATAACAGGTGATATTAGTAAGATTAGACCAATCAAAATAATGGCCAGGTGGCCAAAAAATACCCGCTTTGGGGAGATAACTAAGGAAAGTGTGTTGTAGGGCTCCCGTGGACTTTGATTAAACGCCAAAAAAGTGATAGAACGTTAATAAAGAATATTTGCCATATGAGTTAATTATTTTCTATATTCAGTGCTAGTATAAGAGCCCTATACAATTCTGTGTAGGGCTTTCAGGCATGAAAAAGAGTGAAATGGGCTCCAAAGTCATTTATAATATTAGCCACAGATAGCATCTGTACTTTTAAATAGAAATGTACATAAAAAGCTTTGGAAAATTTAGGGGCTTTAAAGCTTGTTCATAAATAATAGCCCCTAATTGATAACTGCATAAGTTCATTTGTGCACCCTTCGCATTGTCTGATAATAAGTGATATTTGATTGATAATAGTATAAAGACTATTATTTTTAGTTGAATAGATAACCAGTTCTGGTCCAACGCTGACTTGTATTTCTCCTAAAAATACTCTTGTTGTCTCAGTAGGGATTTATACCCTTATACCACCTAACTTGATCCACTCTCAGATCACTAGTTTACAGCCTATCCTCTGGTCATGTGGAGTCTCGTAGAGTCTATAGAAATTCCCATCCAAGCTCAGCTTCTCCTCTTAAGGATCCTCAATACTTACTCTTTTCCTGCTAAAGAGCCCCTAATTAAAGCACACAGCAATGATTTCCTGAAGATAGATTGAACTAAACTTAATAATAAATTCTTCTATTTTCTATCTTTTTATTAAAGTGAATTATCAGAGGAATTTATAGAAGGAATTTGGCACCTGACTCTCAGTTTGCACCTCAGCCATGAATTGGTAGCTATTGCCGTTGAATAACACTTTGTTATCTCACCAACAATTTTCTTCATCATCCTGTTTAGGATTCCTTTATTGGACATCCTCAAGACCTAAAATGGAAAGAGTCAGAAAACGTGTCCCTAACGTTTTCCTCTTGATCCCAGTGAACTAACTATATTTGATGAGCAACCTGCTTAGGTAATGGGACTTATTAACCATTATGGAAAGTCACAAACCAAATGATTGATTTGCTAGTTGCAGGTGGAATCACTCGCCTTGCAACTTGCTCCTTAAATTCCAATTTTTCAGTGATGAAACCTGACTGATCCCAATTGGTACAACTGATAGTTAATCATTTATCAACTATTGAATGACCCATTGTGTCAGCAACTCTGCCTGATAAGATCCTAATCATTCACCCAGATTGATTCCCAACGGATTTGATCCTTGTAAATTACCTAAAATTCCATAAACATTATTAACCCAAAATTGGGATAAACTGATATCCAATTCACCTGCTCTAGGGTATTATCTTCTAGTGATCCATGGTAATTCAGATGGCTAGAAAGGTGGGCAAAAATCCCATCGCATCCCCCCTCTTGCCTAGCTTTACAGTGAGAATAGGATCAGGAAAGGAGAATACCACCTCAGACACCAGGTCATATTTTTGGGTTCTAGTAGAGCACAGTCAATCTGCACTAAACGCTGCTCAGGACAACCTTTGGCATGTGGTTCTCTTCCTACCCCCTCCTTGCTACCACCTCCTCAGAGCGCAGTCCCTGCAACCCTCTGATGTGCTTGGCTGATCAATTTACTTGTGATGATATTAATCCTTAGTTCCAGTTTTCCCCCATCAGGGCATATGACCCAATGTCATATTCAGGATTCTTGGTTCAGCGTCCTTAATTTCCTGATCTTCCTCCTTGTTCTCAACATAGGTTCTTGCCATCAATGTTCATTTTGCAGCGCAATTAAGAATGCTCATTTATATTCAATTATGTAATTTTCTCTGAACACTTCTTGGTTCAGTTCAACCTTAATTATTCTCTGAAGTTTATCTCATGAATTTTGAGATTAATTTCTTTGAAATTAGAGCTTAATTGATTCTGAAGTGCATAATGTCAGCTATTATAGATGTTTGACATCCCCCTCTTGTCCAGCTCATATGTCAGATTCGTTATTTGCGACCAACAACTGCTCAATAACATGTTTGATAAAGATGTTCAGCTCTCATCAACTGATGGGTTGATCTGCTTGACGGAACCTCTTCTATGGTCTCCCTAGGAATCATACTCCTAGTCAAGTTCATGTAGCCATTGCTTCCATGGAATTACCAGACATGTTATCCAATCCTGATTAAACCAGGTTAGCAATAATCTCAAATGACTTACAACTGATTCTCCCTCTGTAATTGATTCCTGAATTAGATTTTGAAACACTACTGGATTCAGCTATATTTGCAGATACCCCTACAATCATCATCAAACCTCCTGAAGCAATGCCTTCCGCTCATGATTGATCATTCCTCACAAGATCTGACTTGCTTTTGGTTTCCTTTTCTGATTCGGCCAGTTTTGGAAACCAGCTGTTCTGTCAACTAACCAAGCCATTGGAAACTGCAAACATTTCAAACTCCCCTACACAGAATAGAGGACCTGAGTAACTGAGTCTCCATCCATAGCTCTGAACCCCTCCAATCTTGAGAACATACTAGATCAAGATGTTGCAGCCTATGCTCTTCACTTTGCATTTAAGTTCTTTGAAGTTGGGCCACAAAGCTTCCAGCCTCTCCCAGCTACCATCACTCATTCTGCTTTCACCTCCAAGAAGCTTGTAGTCATCATCTGCTGAATAAATTTTTGCTCCCTGCATGACTATCTCGTTTCTGGTACTTCCCATTGGTACCTTCCACTGATGGCTTTAATAGGGGCATGATTTGGCAACCCCCTCATAGTATTTCTTGCTTGATGCTAGCTCATATGGGCAATGTTCTTGACAAAGCCCATTGGCAAGCGTTCAAGACCAATCTTCTGGCTCCGGTGCCATATTATGATTATTTGGGGTTATTTGCTGACTGCCTCTTCTTGTTCCGTAGCTTCCCTCCCTGATCTGGGGTATCATACTTGGCAAATACCAATATTTCCATCTCTCATCCCCTAGCCACGTTCTCACATGGATTAGCCTCTGCTCAATGAACTTGGCTTCTATTAGGTCTAGCCCTTGCTAGCATCCATCTCACATAAATTTTGACGGTTTGTTTACTCCTACTGTGATCCATCCTCCTCCCCAAGAGGCGACATAGGCAGAATCATCCCTAAGTCAAGGATAACCAATAAAAAATTATAAAATATTTCTTTTTTCTATGCGATTTTAATAATTTTTCTATATGGGACTTGTCCTTTTTTAAGTTCAGCGGTCCATCTTTATTATTTATTCCTCCAAACTGGTTCCAAGGTATACTATGACCTAACAGTTCTCTATGATTCAGAGGTCTTATTTCTTAAGACTTAACCATATATTTTGATTCAGCTGTACTTTAGTTAGACTTAACCAATTCATCAGGACATAACCATCTTAATGGTATAGCGGTACTTTGGAAAAACTCTTTTTATTTTTCCTTTGATCCACTGCTTTAAATAATTAGCATGGACTCAATTCTCAATCCTTCCATCAAAGAGGTTCCTGATGGAACGGCATCCATTGTCATCTTGGCGATAATCATAAATGGACCTGACCACAATGCATCTAACCTGTTTCTTCTCTCAAAACCATGTGTTTCGCAATACGCAACTTTTCGCCTATCTGGTATTATGATTAGACAGGTCAGTTCTTATCATTCGTCATTTTTGCCTTGATCCTTTTCTTCAAGATCATATTAAATGCATGTGATTGCATCTAAATCAGAATATTTGACAATCAGATCTGATACTGCTTAGCACTCATCCCCAATGGTGGTTCCATTACCAAATATAGAATTGGCAGCAATGTGGCCTTCCTTCCATATAGTAACTCAAACGGCGTTTTTCCAGTCCCTGTATGATGACTTGTATTATACATGAACGTCACTGAACTATGGTACATTCCTCATGTGGAAGTTCTCCCTGAGACTAGCTTCCTCAATGTTGTGGCCAGCGTTCAACTGACCTTTTCTACCATCCGTTCATCTCCAGCTCGTAAGATACAGACCTGACTTCTCAGATCCCTATTACTTCATTCAATTGCAGAATCACATGTGATGTAAAAAATGTTCCATTTTTGCTCAACAAGATATGTGGGCATCCATGGCGGTATGCTACTTGAACCAGGATAAAGCCTCACAGTGCTTGTAGCATCTACTTTTACAGGGCCTTTATTTTGACCCATCTCATCAGATGGTTGATCAAAACTATGATGTATTGAAACCCCTAGTACTCATGGTTAATGGTCCCATCACATCAATGGACACCGTATTTCAGGCAAATCTAGGGCAGATCAGTAGATATACAGTCATGTTTTTGTGAGGCTTGTGAAACTGGAACTCCACATAACAAGCCAAATAATCCGCTACATTGTAGTTGATGGACTCCCAATAATAGTACTGGTGAATGTGATCAGTTGTCTTCTACAGGCCTCCATGCCAACTACCTTATGCGCAGATTGAACAATAGCTGCTTGTTCTGATAGTTTTGGAAATATTAAACATTTTCTGTTAATCACCTTGAAAACTTTTCCATCCATGGTCTTGTGTTTTTCCATCACTTTCAGAAGTACATCTTGAATTTCTTAGGCTCATTCCCAATTTCTCCTTTGACCATTCTCTGGAATAGCTCATTCACTTTCTGGTATACCATTTGAAATATTGTTAACCTCAACAAGCCATCTGCATTCTGATGAGAAGCTCAATTTCGGTGGACTATCTCATAATCATAATTCTGTAGCTTTAATGACCATCATGCCAGTCATCCTTCCAGTTTATTAAAGTGTGTAGCCAATGTAATGAGGAGTGGTCCGTCGCCATTTTAAAGTGCATTCCGATGAATATACACCCAAAACTGCTTAAAGAATAAATTTCCGCAAGGCATTCATGCTCATTCATGGTTTAATTCCTCTCACTGCTGAGATTGTCCAGCTCACATATGCTACTTGATGTTCATCCTCATGTTCATTTACTTGGATCAGTATGGTACTAATAGCCATTAATAAAGCATCAGTCTGTATTATATATTTTTTGATCAAAATTTGTATATTTCAGTATTAGAAAATCTATCAGGTACTGGCATAATTCATCAAAAGAACTCTGGGCCTCTTCATTCCAAATTAATTCCTTTTTTTGGATCCTTCATCAAATAAATTAAGTGCTCGGCAATTCTTGCAAATCCCATATGAATTTTTGGTAGTATCTGACTATTCCAAGGAACACTTGGATATCTCAGACGCTTTTGGTACAGCCAATCTCTTCAGAGCTCAATTGTCTGGGCTTGCGGCTGCAGTCCATTAGAGTTGATTACAAATCCTAGATATTCCAAATCTTTCTTGAAGAATTAATCCATTCTTGGCTTGATCTTCTGGTTAGCCACGGACAATCTCTTGAAGTCTTCTTCCAAATGGTGTATTTGGTCAGTAATTCTCCTACTGAACACAATTTATATCATCCAAGTACACCAGGACGCATGACAACTTCGGGTCATTAAAGATAGCGTTCAAGGCCCTCTGGAACGTCGCAGGCAAATTTCATAGACCTTGAGGCATCCTCATTGGCTGATACAGCCCCTACACGGTAATGGTTAAACATTTATCTTGGTCTTCTAAGGAAAATCGATTTTCCAATATCACAATATAAGATTCATTGTGGAGAAATACTTCTCTTCTCTAATTGATCTAAGGCATTTTCAATTCGTGGTAGTGGATATGAATCCTTCTTTGTAATCTTATTTAGCTTCTAATATATGATCACCACCCAGTTAAATCTGTCCTTCTTCTTTAAACTTAGGAGAGAGCTCGCCTAGGGACTCAAAAATAGAACAAGAAGCTCATGCTTCATTAATTTACTGGTATCTTCTCCACTACCACTTTAACTCACCTTCTAACTGTCAAATTGGTCACATTCTTATCAGCTTTTTTCATTAGTGTCGACTTTGTGGATTACACTCCTCACACATCCCAAATCATGGTCATCCTGGTTGAATACTTCCTGATACCTGTTGAACAAATCAAGCACCTCCTCCTGATGTCTGTCCGTCAGATCAGCGAGCTGCTCTCAATTTTCTGATAGGCTAATATTTATGGTCACCCCTTCAGTAATCCCATTTTTGAGGTCCCAAAATCTTGGGATTTTCTCAATTCAGAATTTAGGATTAGATGAACAGATGTGATCATCTTTTTATTTAACCGAGGTAAGCCAACCAGGGGACAGACATTACCAAATATATGTAAAACTAAGACAATAACTAACAAATATAAATTTGGGCACCCCAGGGTACTCAAGTTACCCCTGTTTCCAGCAGGACTGCCAGCTATGGGGGAGTTGGTGCACTACTCCGAGGGTGTTTCCCCTGCTATGGAGCAGGTGTGAAGGAAAAGGTCTGTGTGGAGGAACCAGAGTGGGAACCATGATTCTATGAGCGCTTATTGTCTTGGTCTCATATATCCATAGAGCCAGGCTTGGAAGTGCTCTAGTAAGTGGACATGGAATCTGTTAATAATCCCATGAATGGTTGGGACCGTGCCCTTGAACGCATCTAATGCAATTGTGTGTATTGTCCATATTGCAATGGGTATTATTAGGGAGCGTAGGGTAGATGGGATTAGTGACTCAATCTGGAGTGCGAAGATACTTTTTGATATCGAGAGTTTCTGTTCGTTTTGAAGCTTGAGCAGGCATGCGACTTCCTGCCATATAGCTTTAGTTGGGGGGCATGTTTCTAGGCGGTGATGTAGGGATCCCTCCCCTCCACATACTGCACATGTTTTGTGGAGGAGGTGGCGCGGTCCGCCGTCCTATAGGTCCTTCTCAAACAGCGCCAGGCGTTTGCTCTTATCCTTGGCTGAAGGAGTGGGTGGTGTGTCATTTTCCACATTGCTTTCTGTGTGGTTAAATCATAGGGAATGTCCAGCATATCTAGGTATTCTATCCTAGCTATGCTTGGGGCTGTTGCGAGCATATCCCTCTGGGGGTGGTTTTATGGGTTTCTTAATTTGAATTGGGGGCTGGGTCGTCCCCTTCCCTGTATAGTACCCATGTTCTCTATGATCCATCCCATACGGCGGATAGTTTGGAGGATATGTTTGAAATGAGGGGAGATTTTATGCGGATCTGTTGCAGTAGGGTGCTTGGCAAGTTATGAAAGTAGTCTGGGTGGACTATGTGGGTTGGTTAATTTGAGCGCCTGTGCAAAGTTAGTCCTTGCTACTCTGGATTAATGTTGTTGCGGGAGGTCTGGAGCAAGGATTTTCTTTATCCAGGTACCTAGGATGTGATTGGCATGGCTCTCAAAATCTATTAGTCCCATGCCTCCGCTTGAGCATGGGCTAAATAGTGTTTCCATCCGTATAGGAGGGTGAGAGCCAGGCCACAGCCAGCCCTGGATAAGCGCGAATTGAGGTTATAAAGGTAGGTGAGAAGGCTATTGCATGGGCCTGGTACCACAGTATTGGGAGGATGAGCGAGTTAGCAACTGTAACTCGTCCTGTTAGTCCTGGGGTTCTCCCTTGAGGGAGGCTACGCGTTTGGATACCCGTTATAACAGGTTACTTTCCATTGTCTCAATAGCATATCCCCCTGATTCTAGCCAGATTCCAAGGTGTCGGACAGGAGTGGTGGTGGGAGGTGTTGCAAAGGGTAAAATAATTGGGTTTTTTTCTTCGAGTGTTGGTGTGAGGTTCTGATGTTGTGGCCCAATTGTTTGTGTATTTGCCTAAGAGGATGATTTCTGTCTTCCTTTTGTTGAGCGATGCATTGCTCACCTTGGAGTATTCCTCTAGAGTGCATTCCAGCTGTTGGGCATCTTCATTGTTTGCTATACCTGCTACACAGTCATCCGCAAAGGCCAGTATCTTGACTGTTGGTTGTCCTTGTGCGGTTATCCCCATGAGACGTGAGTCAGTTACTTGGAGGAGCGGGTCAAAGCTGAAATTATATAGCAGTGGGCTAAGGGGATCCCCTTGTTTGAGCCCTCTGAGTGGTTTGATATTGTTTGTTAGTAATCCAGGGCCGCATACAGCCATGGTTGCAGAATCTGTTAGGAGCATCGCCCATTTTATGAATCTTGGTGGGAGTTTGAAGGCATGTAGACATTCTTTTAGGTATGGCCAGCTAACACGGTCATACGCCTTTCCCTGATCCAAGAAGACCAGGGCACCAGTTGCTTTGGATTGGCAAATGTTTGCAACAGGGTGTATGTTGTTCCAGATTGAACGCCCTGGTATAAACCCAAACTGGTTGGGTGATAGGACGTCAGATGCAATTGCGCCTAATCTAGCTGCTAGATTTTTTGTTAGAATTTTTGTGTCAGTGTTGGAGAGTGCAATTGGGCGCCAGTTGGCCAGGTCCAACTTTTCACCCTTTTTATACAAGGTTATAACGTAGGATTCATGGCCTCCTTGTAATAGGCGTGTTTCCAACAAACTCTGGTTCATTGACGCCAATAGGAGGGGGCGATTTGTTGAAAATAATTTTTGTAAAATTTGTAGGGTATCCCATCAGGCCCTGGGCATTTCCTACGAGGTGTACCGCGAATTGTTTCCCAAAGCTCCTCCCATGTGATAAGGGATAGTATATTGTAATTTGGTGTACTTTGTATCTTGGCAGTTTGAATAAATTCTTTAATTTTTTGTGGATCTGTTGGCATATCGCGATATAATTTGGTGTAATAGCTGTGTACTTCCGCCTTGACCTCGTCAGGGTCAGTTGCCATGGTGCCATTGGTCTTGCGGACCTGTGTGCACGCGGGCTGGTTTCTGCAGGAGTGGAATTGGCGGAAAAAGTATGTCAAACAGGTTTCGCCTTCCTTTATGAACTTACCTTTGTTTGATACTTTGATTCTGTGTTGGTGTTCAAAGATGAGATTGTTAAGTTGGGCTGAAATTTCTGCCCATTTGCGTCCCCAATTAGGGCTATAGCCAGATCTCAGAGTATTTATTTCCAGGTGGTCTAGTTCTGCCAAGGTACACTTGATTGTGGCTGTGTCCGCGGTGTACTTGCGTGATGCAATATGTCGGGTTTTGTTGATTAAATCCTTCTTGAAATTTTCCCATGTTCCAATGGGATCTGAAGTGAATGGGGCTGTGAATTCTGGGTTTTTAGCCTTGTTTTCAACCCAGTCAGATATCTCGGGCAATTTTATATTTTCTGGGTGAAGCTTTCTCCAAGACGACACCTGTGTGTGGGATTGGGTTGGCGCTAGCTGTACTGTAACTGATTGGTGAACAGAAAAATTGATCTTTTTTGTTGTAAATTTGGAGATTCTTGAGTGGTGGGATTGTGGGATGAGGATGTGGTCAATATGACTCATCGCTATTAGCAGTCCCTCACATATGTTGGGTTTGTCATGTGGGAAAGGATTGGTGAATTGGGGGGAAGAGCATCCTGTAAGCCAAGAGATACCTTCATTGTGTGATATTCAATGTGTCCAGGTGGGTATCCCCTGGGATTAGGCCATTGATCTGTATTGGGGTTATCCCAGCAGTTGAAGTCGCCTAACATGATGATATCTGGTGGGAGGGTGAGAGTAGAAATTTTTTCAAAAATTTTTTTTCTCTCAGTTGCAGTGCATGATGTGTAGATACATGCCAACGAAATTATTTCATCTTGGCATGTGATTGTTGCTACCAGTACTTGACCGTGCAAGTGTGATGATGAATTTGTAATTTTAAATTTTTTGTTGTTTTGGACTATCACCCCACAGTGAGACATCCATACTGATTGTGATGGTGCGACCCTGGTTGACCAGTATTCTTCTTCCCCTTGTAGGCAGTGGGTTTCTTGGATAGCCAAGATGTCTACAAGAGGTTTTCGCAGGAATGCCAGATTTTTGGCTTGGGACATATGAGCCCTGGCTCCCGCGATGTTTAATGTCCCTATTGAAACTGAGGTGCCCGTGGCGCCTCAGGAGTGGTTGGGAGGACCCTCTGGTCCTATCCCACCACGGCTCATTCTGGCCATTCTCCGCATCTGTACTCCAACTCTTTCACTTCCATTGTTGGTTCCCTTGATCTGACCCAATGATTCAAGGGAATTGCTTTTTTTTGCATTTGCGTCAACTTTTCCCGCACAGGTCTCATGTTGATTTGATGCGGGTTGTTGATCAGATTTTATATTTTTGAGGTTCAACTTTGTTGCATTGTGCACCGCATTTTCACCCAAATTGCGGTTGAGTTGTTCCTCAGTATGTGCATGACTGATGACGCTTTGTGGCTCAGTCTGGTTACTGTGAAAATTTTCAACCTGGGCATATTGTTCTGATTGGTTGGTTCGGTAAAAATCTGAAATATTTTCCTGAATTTTTCCGTGGTTAATGGCGGATTCCGCGTGTGCCACCGCTTCAGCCGCTGCTCTCTTGAAGGCTTTTTGTGCTGCTTTATGCTGTTTACTTGTAACTGGGTCCACGATGGAGTATAGTCCATCTTCACCCCAGCGGAATGGGTGGTGGCCATCAGTCATTTTGGCGAAGTTTTCATTATCTTCGTCCATAGCTTCTTCACAAAATCATTTTCCATTAAGCCCTCTTTTACAGGGCATGCATGTTCCTTGTGGCCCAGTGAGCCACAGTGGTTGCAAATGGGTGGTGCGCGTTCCGGTGTAACTCAGAATGCAGCTGACTGGCCCCCATCTGCGAAGTAAAATTCTGCTGCGTGGGGAATTCTGGATAAATCCTCTTCCACTTCTGGGAAGGGGTTGATTACAGCAATAGCTTTGCCCATGCACAGGTCAGGCATCAAGCAAAATCGCTGTAATTTGAGTTGTTGGATTTCTCCATAGGCCACAAGACCTTTGCGGAGCTCCTCCTCAATTACCTTACGAGGAAGGTTGGTGGGGAGCGAGTCAAAGGAGATGAACAAAGTTTTCGCTTTGTTCCATCTGGTGCGCATGGTGCGCACAATTTTTTTGCCCTCAGGGGAGGGCAATTTCCAAGCAGATTTTTGCTGCGGCATTGGCTTCATCAGCTGTCTTGAAACCAATATCGATCCAGCTATGGCCCATGTTGTTGGTGGCTATGTACACCGCGTGAGGGAAAAGTGAGGGCTGTGCCTCACATGTTTTCTCCCACAGGGTTGGTGATTCATCCCCAAGGAAGAGTCTGATCTTGTGTTCCACCTTTGACAAAGGTTGGTTGAATTGAATGTACATGTATTGCGCGTGCTTTACAATAAATACCATAAACCCAGATGTTGTCTGATTTTGCGATTTCTTTGCAGATTGGGTTCCTGTCCCCCTCCAGGGCGTTTCTTGCCCTTAGTTGCACCATTAAGTGCACCGCTTGCTGCGACGCTCGCCCATGTTGTATTATTTTTGTTATTAAAGTCGCCCATCTTTCCTGTGTGTGATTATCCAAATTTGCTGTTTGAATCAAATCGTAGTAACTAAAGTGATTGTTATGAGAAAGAAAAGCTATTAAAATATGATGATCTTAGACTTCTCATTTTTATTTGTTTTTCACTCAAATTCACCAGGAGAACTCAAATATCTCCATGGCCTGACATAATTATTACAGGAGCCACCCAAGGCTCTACTCTGGACTTCTTCCAGGGGCTACTGACTTCTCCATACAGCAGCCATCTATCTTCAATGTCAACCCTGTGTCAACTATAATCTGTGATCCCGGTGGTATAGTTCTTGAACTCTTGATCCTCAACGGAATTCCCTGATTTTCCAGAATTTTAGTCAGCATCACTCATCGCTTTTGGCCAACTAATTAGTAACAAATAAGGACAATGACGTCATTGTAGAGAAGATTGATAAAGTTATATCTTCTAGTCAGTGGAGCTTCCCCATCTATCTGATAAACCAATGGTAATGTCTGATCAAATATGATCATTGTATCATTTTTGAAGTTACATATAACTCTGTTCTTCCATAGAAAATCTGTTCCAATCATAATATTGTAGTATTGGTTGGCCAAAACTATTTCTGGGGCGGATACCACTAAAGCTTTAAGTTTGGAGTGACAGAGTGTTATACGCTCCACCGGATAAAGTGGTATTTACCTGGCTGTCCCATGCTCTTTCTTGTGCTCTAAATTGGGCGATGTCCTCATCTTCTTCACCAGTTTGGTTGATACAATATTAATAGGCGCTCCACTGTCAACTATCACCCTGCACCCATACTCGATTAACCAGTATATCAATATATGTACACTTGAAGTATTTTCTAATTGTATTTGCTGACTGTATAGCGGCATTATTTGCCAGATAGAGGGTGTGATTAATCTGCTCCATTAGATCAGGAAACAATTCCTTGATCACTATAAGGGGGCTAAACAGGTTTGCCTCATCTAATTTGACCTTGTTTAATTCCTCCAGATTCTCTGCAGCTCAAAATCATGTCCGCCTGTTGTCACGCATACAGCCTAGCAAATTCCTTAAGTATTTTGGGGTCAATCCCCTTCGCTATGGATCTGGATACTTCGTTCACATCCAAATTGACCACTTGATATAATTGATCCTGCGCGTCATCATCAACTAATAGATTACTAATGTAAATTTCTTAATGGAAATATTGGGTGAGCAGGTTTTTCCGCAGCTCTAGACTTTTCCCATCTAGGCTGTGGGCCCTTTTCCTGACTCTTGTGCAGGTTTCGACTCTTTTGCCTGAAAACCACATCAATTTGTTCCTTTGCTTTCTTGCATTAAACAGCAAAATGTCCTCTTCATCCACGCTGATTCCTGCGTTTTTCTTTATCTATCCGCTTGAACTTCTTTGGCTTATTTCCTGGCATGGTTCAATTATTGGACTTCATAGCACTCTAAGTCCCCTTTGTAGGATTCAAATTGCGTACTGTACTTAGTTTAAAGCTTCTATTCAAGCATCAAATCTAGCTCTTAATATTTGCAAATGATCCACCATCTGTAAGGTGGTAATCTCCATTGCAAACATGGAAAACATCATTCAATGTAAATTGCACTAGGGTCAAAGGGCTGCTTGAAGAACAATCCATGCGTCAAAATCATCCAGCACTTTCCCTCTGACCAAAATCTGTGATCCTTGGTAGATTCGATTGGTAAAACTCACTAAGAATTTGTCCTTCTGGAATTAGATTCCCATCATACCTGTTTGTGCTTCAACATATGTGTGAAACTTCCAAAATCTTTCATAATGGCCGTCTTGGCCTCTGATCATGATCAGATGTCCCCTCTATATATTGGTTAACACTAAGTTCTGGAAATCCATGTCCAAACAGTTCATCATTGTAAAATCCTTTTGACGATTGCTGTACCCAAACTTTGCCATGTCAAATAATTGGAAAAATACAGGGCATTATCCCGATGGAATGTAGGTAATTTTGTCATAGCTCTAATTTCCTCAAAGTTTCTCTAGCCACCACTCTTGGTTCTGCTACTTGACTAATTTGAGGATTGATTTTGGGAGTCATTTCTATAATGGTTCCAAATGCAGTCAGCATATTTTGTGGAATAGGTGACTTCCTAACTGGAGTCCTTGGGGTCCTTTCTTCAGCGCCAGATGCAACATAGGGCTCACATTCACATTTATGAGTCTTCAACTCTTCAACTTGCTTCATCAGACGCTCTATCTGTGCTGAATGCCCAATTAAAATGCAATCTGCTTCACGTTCAGTTTTCAAGAATAAAACATCTCAAATAAGATCTCCTTTCTTGTTCTTTAATGATGTTACTTTTCCTAGCAACTCATTGCCAAAATTAGAGACATATTTGAATCCTTCCTCTGTATTGGTAACTCTCTCCTCCAAGGCAGGGAATTCTCAATGATCAGCAGAATTCAATGTGTTCTTGACAGTTTCCAACTCCAGCCAAAGTTTTATTAACTCTTTTCTTTTATAACATCTTTTACTAGTGTATCCTACTCAATTACAATCCCTGTAGTGAGCACCAATTGTTAAAATTCAAAAACTCTTGGCCCCTGTGGTGAGCACCAATTGTTAAAAATCTATGGGCTTTGCTGCTCTTCACAAATATTAACCCATAGTTGATAACTGCAAGGTTAAGTTTGTGCACTTTAGCGTTGTCTGAAAATATATGGGTAAATTGATAATATTATGAAGACTATTATTAGTAGTTGAATATATAACCATTTCTGGTCCAACTCTTGATTTGTATTTCTCCTAAAAATACTCTTGTTGTCTTCAGTAGGGATTCATACCATTATAACACCTAACTTGATCCACTCTCAGATCACTAGTTTACAGCCTATCCTCTAGTCATATGGAGTCTCATAGAGTCTATAGCAATTCCCATCAAAAGCTCAGCTTCTCTTCTTAAGGATCCTCAAACCTTACTCTTTTACTGCTAAAGAGTCCCTAATTAAAGCACACAGCAATAATTTCCTGAAAATAAATAGAACTAAACTTAATAATAAATTCTGCTATTTTCTATCTTTTTATTAAAGTGAATTATCAGAAGAATATATAGAAGGAATTTGGCACCTGACTCTCAGTTTGCACCTCAGCCATGGATTAGCAGCCATTGCCATTGAATTTCTTTTTGTTATCTCACCAGCAATGCTCTTCCCCATCCTGGTTAGGATTCCTTCATTGGACATCCTCAAGACCTAAAATGGAAAGAGTCAGAAAACGTGTCCTTAACATTTTCCTTTCGATCCCAGAGAACCAACCATATTTGGTGAGCAACCTGCTTAGGTAGTGGGACTTGTTAACCATTATGGCAGGTCACAAACCAAATGATTTATTTGTTAGTTTCAGGCGAAATCACTCGCCTTGCAACTTGCTCCTTAAATTTCCAATTGGTCAGTGATGATCCTGAATGATCCCAATTGGTACACCTTATAGTCTATCTTTAATCAACTATCAGGCGCCCCCATTTTGTCAGCAACTCTGCCTGACAAGATCATAAGCGTTCACCCAGATGAATACATGATGGATTTAATCCAGGAGAATTACCTAAATTCCCCCAAACATTTTTTACTAAAATTGGGGTCAATTTAAATCCAATTCACTTTGCCATAAGGGAATTATATCCTAGTAATTCATGCTAATCTAGACGTCTGGAAAGGTGGGCAAAAATCAAAATACGCTTTAGATAGTTTTTCTCATAAACAAGACGTTAAAGAATTTTAAATTACAAATGGACATCCTTTTGTCCCCACCAAACTCCTTAATAAGAAGATCTCTGGTATATGGGTAGGACTTAAGCCTTTTCTAACTTTGGCATCAATAACTACTGACTTTTAGAGTCTAATGAGTTCATTACTGCTGCCAACTTAACAGCCTCAGATGCTCCTCTGATATTTTTCAAAAATAAATCTAATAAATCGTGAATATCTGCCTTATAGGTCAAGATTTGATAAGTTAACAGTATTGACCGTAATTGATTTTCATGGCTGCAGGGCTGAGGGGCCTGCGGTGAACCCTGGATGACTTCCTTAGTTACTTGTACAAAGAGGGGAAGGGACATAACGATGAGCTACTGTATCATCATAGTGCACAGATGCACCAATTGTCAGAACGTGGGGAACAATATACTGTTCCATCAGAAGGGTTACAAAACAACTTGATCCTGGAGGCGCTTGCAACTATCTTGCTGAATTTCTAACTCAAAATTGGTTCATCACTTCAGGAAACGGTGGCATTAGGTCTGCAAAAAGATTTTTATAGTAATCATCATTTAGTTAGCAGCCTGAAAGTCCGCTTCAGACCTTTTTTTATTAGAGACTTTACTTCTTATCCCTGCGCTTTAAAGTCCTTAATAAGGAGTTGAGCTCCTGGTAAAAATAGTTTATGGACTTGATAGCTCTGTCCTTATCCTTTTACTAAGTCTTTCAATCTTTGATTATGACCTAATATGATATCGGAGAGCAGACTAATGTGAGCCTTCACATCCTCTTGTACCTGACGAATATCATCAGAATAATACAGTGGACCCTGATCCCAACCACAACTGCATTAGTTGGTCGCACTAACACCACCGTGATGGCTTCCACAACTGGGGTTTCAGAATTCATGTTCATAATAATTAACTCAGGAGGACAATTTTAAGGCCCCTGTATTGAGAACCATATTTGAAAGTTGTCTCAGAGGCATCTTTTTTCAGTGCACAGGTTATATAAATACCAAGTACAAGGTACTGTTGAGGTCAGTACCTTAACAAAAAACTAATAGAAAACCCTTTATATACAGAAATAGGGTTTTATTTATACAAAATAAATGAGCTCGTTTTTGTATCAGATACTGCTAGTGGTTTAGGGCACTTTGATTGTATTCTTTCTATATTGGCTCCCTCAGCTTCTAAGACAAAAAAATCCCTTCCCACCTGGCAATTGCGCTAAGATATTTTATGTCTACCAGATTTCTCATTGGTGCGTCCCATGTTACTAAGCACCACCCCCTAATGGAAGACTAAAATCAGAATATCTACATTGGGTTAACAGCGGAAAATAAGGCTTAAGGCATTTCCATATAAAACTGTGATATGCTAGATGTAGTTTGATTAATGGCAGATGGCCTTAATAAATATAGGACTATAAAACTAATGATTTCACGCCAGTACGGGACAATGTAGAATAGTATGCTAAAATAATGTATGAGGCAATAGAGAAATTAATTACATTCATCAGTATCCATAATTTAAGGAAAGAGAAATGCACTAGCAGGAATTTGGAGGTTTAATTCATAATAAATCGAACTTGAAGCCAACTACATATAAAACAATAGCCAATGGCTAAAGTAATATATGCCCCATCAAATACAGTATCAAATACTTAGTCAAAGTATGAATAATTATATAAAATAATATATCCATATGGTTGGTCAAATCAATTACAACTGTCCCTGTTCTTAAGTGTTCATCTCCAGTTATGTACTCTAAAATAAAAAATTAACATTTATAAATAAAACTAAGAAAAAATATAAATAAAAGTTATAAACTAAATATTAAAAATTAAAATTTATAATAAATACTACTTTGTACAACTTCCTGTAAGAAATTGTTACATATTCTCTCATCATAACAGTTCTCTTGACTGTAGGAAGCTTGAAGGTGGGTTGAGGATGTAAACTACTGAAGAGGTCAATGAATACATAAGAAGGTTTAAATAGAATAATTTTTGAGTTAAAAAGTTTTGATATATATATGATGTTTGTGGACGGTGCTTAATGACCTTTATGCCCTGTATGATTAAAACCTTTCACAGTCTTTTTTTTAGTACCTAGATTCACACCTTTCACAGTCTTCCAGATCAACTTCTTGGTCGACGCCCTCATATCTTACATCATCCTAGTGACCACAATGGTAGGTGTCACGCCTTTTAATGTTTGGGAAATGGGGGTAAAATATCTGAAGGCATCACCATCAGATTCTTATGCACATGATGCTTCCTTATCAAAACTCTCATTGGTGCCTTATGGGATAGGTTTTGTTCACAATGGCTCTAGAGTTGGCTTATCAAGGCTTATTTGGGAAGTAGGGAGCTTGACTAGCTCATAATCTTAAATCCCAACTCCTCCTCTCCTAAGGTGCTTCCAGAAGGGGGTATAGGGCCATAGGAATCAGCCATGTACTCAGTTTACCACTGTACCTTGATTGACATTACAATAAAGTACTCTAAGTTCTCTTTATTAATGATATATAAGTTTTTTACCTAAGATGTAGAGCTTGTTCTGTCAACCTCTAGGTCAACAGTGATTAAAGAGATCAAGGTCACCTAATTGTAAATGGGTAAGGAGGGTTGGCCGACATTAAATTGTGATGTCTCATAGCTTTTCTTTCTCGTTGCAAACACTTTTGCAACTTATTCAATTAAAGACTAAATCTAGTTTGATAATCTCATAGAGGGGATTAGTCTGCGCCCATGTCTGGGAGCAGTTGGGCAAGCAAGGCAAGAGGAGCAGGCGGAAGGCCCGCGGCCTCTAACGTTTAAAAACGCCCTGGAGAATCTGGCAGAATAGAAAAAAATCTAAAAAACTGGCGGTCACAATTTCCCTGGAGATGCTCGCATGGCAAGCACGATGCAACCAGTACATCAACACGCCACATTCCCAGCCACTTTCGTCGGTGGAATTCAGAGTCTGTGTGTATCTGGACATCCAAAAAATGGCCCTATGGGAAAAATTTTGTGAAGATGTACCCAAAATTTTCCTCACCGCGGTGTACGTTGCACCTCACTCCATGTTGCGCGGTTGGCTGGACCTAGGTTTCAAAAGCAAAATAGCAGCAGACGAGGCTGCAGCAGTGCGCATAGTGGTCAACCTCCCTGAAGGGCAATGGGTCATCGAAACTAAATGCATCAGCTGGACAAAATCAAACCAAATTTTCCTCACGTTTGACTTTTTGCCTACTACGGTAAAATGTGACATTTTGGAGCAACACCTGAAAGATGGTCTCGCCATATATGGCGAAATACAATCTTTTGAAATGCAACGTTTCACGCTGATGCCACACCTGTGCACCAGCAAAGCCATCGCAGTTCTGACCCCAACTGAGGAGATCGCGAAGGACCTAACCCAGATCCCGCACTCCACCTTTATTGACATCGCAGGGCATACCACCCACCCATTCTGGGTAATTGTGGACAGCGCACCCCCCATTTGCAACCACTGTGATGTGTTCAGCCATAAGGCGCACGTGTGCCCCATCAAAGAGGGAGTCACATTCCAAGAGCACCCTCAGCGGCCATGACCAGTGGAGAGGCGCACTACAAACCAACTGCAAGCACCAAGGAGGCTTTCTCGTGGGGAGCACAAGGCTGCTACCTATTGGTAAAGCCCATCTCCCCACAGGAGCGGAAGAAGGCCAAGCAGGCCTGTAGGGCCGCGGCCAAGGAAACAACCAAGGCCAACACCACCATCCTACACTCACAACGCCAGAAGGACATGGAGACCTTCGCGGCAGAAGCAACTCAGGAATCCATCACCCAATCAGATTGGGAGGCCCAGGCTGAATGGGCCACTCAATCCGAGGATCCAATGGGAGATTCAATCTCACCCAATTGCTGCACCCAAGCCCCAGTCAAAACCAACTTGGGACCTATCCCAACCAAAAAAAAATTTTTGCCCCACTCGACAGTGCACCAAACTTATCCGCACCACAAAAAATTCGTCCAATGTCGGGAAAACAAAAAGTGAAGGCCAAAGCCAACGCGACACTTTCTGAAAAAGTTAACAAAAACCCTGATAGCGTTGCTGCTAATACCCGCACTGCTGTGAAAGCCCATGGGGACCTGGAAGAGGCTGGTGGGCCCAGGGGCCCACCCCCTCGCACCTAAGGTGTGATGGGGGAAACCTTCACTCTAGGGATGCTGAATTTTGCCGGACTCAAGGCCTCCCAATTCTGGGCTAGGAAACTGAGTTTTTTACAAAACAATTTACCCGTGGATATCCTGGCCATCCAGGAGTCCCACTGTCCACGAGGTTCCAAGGAAGCTTGGAAAACAATGCTCCTACCATCCCTATCCTTTTGGTCAAAGCACTGTGGGGTGCTAATTTGGAAAAACAATTTTTAAATTTACATTTTCAGAAACATTCTTAATGGCCAAGTGCTTGTTGTCACCTTCTCATGGGCTGATGTTTCGCACACAATTGTCAACAATTACACCCCAAACAGTGCACATGAGCGTCAGGAATTTTTCTCGTTGGTCAAATCCTCCCGCTACTCCCCGATTCTTTCCTAGTTGGTGACATGAACTGTTGGCTAACCTCACCAATGGACCGGTGGCCGCCCTCACCCCATTCCCCACAGGGTCACGTAGAACTATGCATTCTAAAAGCCACCCTTGGGCTAAGGGATGCACTGCCGCGACATTCCCCACTGCTCGAAAATATGACGCGTCCCCACATCCATAATGGCCTATTAAGGTCCATAACCCGCATCGACCTTATTCTAGCCCCAGCGAAATTCCAACCCCACATCTCCCACTTCAAAACAACAAAAATGGAATTCTCCGACCACCGACTGGTCTCAATAACATACCACTTACCTGTCACTGTTGCAAAGGCCCCACATTGTTGCAAAATCCACCCCCCGAGCTCGCATCACCAGGATTTTCCATGTGGGTGGAAGAGGCAACTTTAGCAAAATCGTTTGTTGCACCATTTTGTGTGGACCCCATTTCCACATGGGCAACTTTCAAAGAAGACACCATCTGCCACTATCACCATCTCTCCTCCAGGCGCTCACGGGCCACATTGGCAGTTATATCGCATGCGCTGGCGGAATTGGCCCACTTGGAGTCCAACATTCCATCCACAGGATATAGCCCTGCATGGGGCCGGAAGTGAGCGGAGGCAGCCGCCCACCTCAACGCACTCAAAAGGCAACAAAAACATCGGGTTTGTGTCCAATACAGGGCTACATGCATCACTAAAGGTGACAAGTGCACCGCATACTTCTTCAAAAAAAATTTTGCACCATGCCAGAGCGTGGCCTGCACACAGGTGTGAAGATTGGATAATTCCATTGTGGACACACCAGCTGAAGTGGCAATCGAAATGCAAAGATATTACTCTGAGTTATACTGAGCTGAACCAATTCAGCTGGCCAAAATGGTGGAATTTCTTGACCGAGCTCATATCTGCACCATTTTCTGATACCCAGAAATAATGAATTTAATTACTCTGAGCGAATTATGGACAGCCATTCGCGGTGCGCCAAACTGAAAATGCCCAGGCCCAGATGGCATTCCATATGAGTTCTACAAAAAATATTCTAAATATATATCCCCATTGCTGCTAGCCTCACTCAACCAAAGCCTGTTGGAAACATGCCTCCAATCAGGAAGACAAGAGGCCTTTACTGTCACACTCTTCAAGAAAGGGGATAGGCTTGACTTAGCCAACTGGCACCCTATTTCTCTAACAAACACAGACACCAAAATTTTAACCAAAATCATGGCTAACCGTTTAGGGACTGTAGCATCTGCCACCATCTCCCCAGAACAATTCAGTTTCATCCCCAGAAGGTCGATTTGGAATAATGTGCACTTAGTGGCTAATGTGTGTCAGTCCACAGCCTCTGGGGCACTTGTATACTTGGACCAACAAAAGGCCTATGATAGAGTAAACTGGGAATACCTTAGGGCCTGCCTCCATCAATTCCGCCTACCCCCCCGCTTCATTAACTGGTTGATGTTGCTCACGGAATCTGCAACAATGGCATTGCGTGGACCAGGCTTCCTAACAGAAGTAGTCCGCCCTCAAAGGGGCCTGTGACAAGGGGACCCCCTCAGCCCACTCTTATACAACTTCAGCCTTGACCCACTACTGCGAAATGTGAATGCCCACGTCACTGGGGTACATGTGCCAGGCCAAACCCCAGTCAATATGATGGCATTTGCAGATGATTGCATAGTGGGGGTGTCTAATAACAAAGATGCATGCGCGCTTGAAGCCCTCATCCAGGAATATTCCCAGCTAAGCAACGCGGCACTGAACGCCTCCAAAACCGAAATCATCCTCCTTATTCGGTTTCAGAACTGCTGGGCCCCAGCAATTAGTTCCCAACCCCGCCCATCTGCTCGCCCACGTCCACGCCTTACTAACTTAACACACACTGCTCCACTGGTGCTCCCCTTTGTGCCACGTCCTACCATAGGACCGGTACGCCATCTGGGCGTGTGGTTGGAGGCAGGTGGATACGCGTCAGCAGTAATGGAGTGCTGTATACTGGACAACGTGATGAAGCAAATCGCCTCTCTCAGAGCCCACCCTACTACCCTCACTGGCAGGGTTGTTCTTGCCAACTCTATGCTCCTATCCAAAGTCTGGTTTGGAGCCCACGCCATCCCCTTCTCCCCAAGCTTCTTCAAATCCCTGTATCCTTTGCTACAAGGATGGCTTTGGTCCGGCCACCCTCCACCAGTATGGCTAGAGGTCATGTTTGGCCCTCATCATCATGGTGGCATGGGCCTGCTTGACTTCAAAGCCCATGCCGCCAAGATCCTAGGCACCTGGATCGCGGCCATCACTGCTCCTACACTCCCATCCCAACACTGGTCCCGCGCGGCCCACTCCAACTTCTCCCAAGCCTTGGGCCTCAATAATCCATCAAACCCCCACTCCCTGATGAAATACCTCGCATCACACTCATCGGCCACAGGTCCTCACGGGACAAAAACCCACTACAAACGAATCCTACTCTCCATGCGAAGCGCAGAGTGGAGAATTCATATTAGTGGACATACAACCTGAAGAGGCCGCCCCTCTCCTCAGTTCACACAAGAGGTACAGGGGCTACTCATCCATGATGGCGTGATCCCCATTCGACCCCATGTCCTATCCAGGGTGGACTAACTGGACATGATGGACATCCCTTATTCCATTGAAACCCAAAAGACTATCTGGAAATACGCACACCATCCTCTGTTGCAGCCTCAAGTCCGCTCCCATGTGTGGCGCTGCCTGAGGTGGGTGTATCGTACAGCTGAGCGCTCTAACGCTTTACACTCATCCTGTGTCGTGTGTGGCCAGTATGGAACGCTGTTCCACCGCCTGGAGAAGTGCCCCACCTCTAAAGTGATATGGCGCGAAGTCCAACGTCTGCTAGGCCAGGATCAAACGCATCCCTTCAGTCTGTCAAGAGATATGTTTGCTTCATCAATGGCCTCCCCCTCCCACCCTCCCTCTATGCTCTGGTGGTTGCAATCGCCATGTGGACTATCCACACGATTGTCTTGGATGCCATCGCTGGATCTATCCCCACCCTCCCTGAAGCTGTCCACAGATTCCGGTCTCATTTGGTGGACCACTTTCAAGTGTGGATGTTTGGATATCTCCCACTGCGTCGCCGACAGCTGGTCTCCTCCTGGTTCCCAGTCTGGTTCATCAAATCAGACCCCTTCCTCCACACGTGCTCAATAGTGGCTACGGCCCCTTTACACGTTCCCTCCCCCTCCCCATAAGTGGCGTTCCCGCTGGCAACAAGAGATAGCATCGCTTCTCTGGGGTGCCTCCCCTGGTACTATGTTTTGTCTCGTCTGAGTCATATTCAGAAGTGTCCGTCCCATGGTCAGCCTTCCCCACAATAAATTTAAAATTTAAATTGTGATGTCTCCATTTTTGTGGTGGTTGCAATGCCTTGCATGGGTAGGGATTAAAGTCTGACAATTTTACTGGCTTAGGCCACCATGGTTAAATCTGAGTTCTTAGGAAAGGAGGTCTTGAGAATGGGCTGAACGCTTTTTGGCAATTAGGGATCACACCCATATAGAGCTCTAAAGGGGGACACTTTGATTATTTGATGTAGTTTATATGGTATTTGAGTAAGGAACTGGGTATTAGATGGTTCCAGCGGGTAGGATTGGAGGCGGCCATCTTCTGCAAAATATAGTTGAGGGTTCCATTAGCACGTCCCACTGCTCATTGGTGGAAGGGGTTTTAAGGGGCGGTGTAACTTTGGTTAGTTTCAAAAAACAAATTTGTTTATTGGACTACCTGCAAGGTGAAATTTAGCCCATTGCATGAGAGAAAATTTTGTGGGCATCCATGCTGGGGGAAAATGGATTAAATAAGAAATAGGGATGTAGCTTTTTCATTGGCAGCGGGAAAAGAAATTGCTTTGACCCATTTAGTCATATTATTAACAGCTAATAGTATATCTACGGACGTGAATCCGGTTGGCAGAGGGACCAATACATCAGTGCTAACAACATAAAAGGGGCCTGAGGGAGCCATGACTTAGTGGTAATATTAAGGGCTGTCCCGCTCTTAAAAAAAGCAAGGCTTACAAGCCTCTAAATCTTCTTAGATGGTCTCAATCATCTGATCATAATAGCTTTGTTTCTTAAGTCATTTGTGGACCTTTTTTATTTCCCCATGTCCACGGTCATATTCTTATGAAGATAAAATCAGTTTGGGAAGAAGGCGGATATAAGGGAAATTTTAATGACTATCTTATACAGCATTCCTTCATAATTTAAGTTTCTTAGGTCATTTTTCAGAGCTCAGCTTGGATCTTAGTCTTCAATACCCATCGTTCAGACCAGCCAATTAGATCGTACAGTATTCTTTTTCAGGGTTCAGTGCAGTGAGTAATGGTATTCTAAAGAGACCAGTGGAGTTCTGATACATTGCTTCTGTGCGATGGACATTAGTAAAATTGCAGTTCTGCAGCATTGGAGTCCAACTGCTAACTTGTCATCCAGGCTTTTCATCTGCTGCAACCATCAGAGTTAGGAATGGTCCATGATAACAGTGTAGTGGGTGCCATATAGGTAGGGTTAGAAAAGTTTGTTCGCTAATAAAACAGCCAGTCTCTTAAAAGTACCGCTATAGTTCTGTATAGCCTTGATCAAAGTCTTTCTAAAGTAAGTTATTGAGTGATCGTCATGATCCTCATTTTGTTGGGCCAGGATGGCCCTAACTGCAGCATCACTAGCATCCATGAATAGCAAAAAGGGTCAATCAAAACAAGGATGAACTAAAATAGGTTTATTACAAAGAGTCGTCCACAATGTTTAAGCGCCTGTTCCTGTTCAGGATACCACTCAAAAGGAACATTCTTTCGTAGGAGATAGACTAAGGGCTCAGTTAAGTTGGCAAACTAAAGAATGAACAAAAGGATAATAGCGCGCCATACTAGGAATACTCAAATACCCCTAAGGCTTTTGGGCGCGACATCTTCTTAATGGCATCAATTTTATCCAGGATGAGCTGGATACCATCTCTTTTGGTACCTTGTGTCTGATAAATTTTCATTTTAAATAAAAAAACTTAATAGGCTTATTCTTTATCAATTCCTTTTTAAGATGATTAATGTCTTCCTAGAGGTGTTCCACATGATCATTAAACATTCAAAAAAAGAAAGTGATATCATCTAGGTACACTAGGATACAGGCTTGTTCCAAGTCCCCTATTTCTCATCCAAGGCATGTTGAAGGGTGGTGGGCGCGTTACAAAGGCCCTGAGTGATCCTCATTGGTTTGAATAGACCTTCATTGGCTATAAGTGCACATTTGGCTCGACCTTATGGGGTGAGCTCTACTTGCAAATATCTGCTAGTGAGAATTTTAGTAGAAAAGTATTGTGATCCAGCAAGCAAGTAGAGAGAGTCATCAATATAGGCCAAGGGATAAATGTCCTTTTTGGTAATATAGTAAGCCATTGTGAGTCCATTACCACATGATGATGGCTGCCATCCTTCTTATGAACTAACAAGAGGATGGAGGCCAGAGGCCTATACAAATGCACCTGTAGTATAGCTTCAAGTAGTTGCTTGAGAAAAACAGCCACCTGAGCCTCTTCAAAATTGATTTTTCATCAGGGATGAGACCAAATGGGGGAGCATCCCAAGTTAAACGTGATACAATATACCATTCATTCTCTGGATTGCAGGTAGAGGTTGAGAAGAGGTCCAAGTACTTACCAATTGTTTCTAAAATGGCTCTGTTGCTCACTAGTGAGCTTTATTCCAATCGAGGTGTCAACTAGATCTAATAATGGTGGTGTTTCTACCCCAAAATCCCTTAGACTTTCAAAGCTAAAGGCGCCGTCAATGGCCTTACAGGAAGGGGGCAAAGTTAAGCTGCTGGAGTAATAGGCCCCACTATCCTAGGTTTATCAATGAAATTATCCAGCAACACTGATATGGATTCAGAATAAGCGGAATCTGAAGTCCCTAGGAAAGTTTGGAATTACCTGACGGATGGGGTTATCCAGGCCTCAGATCTCCACCAGGTGTCTGGATGAAATGTTGATATAAACCCAGGTGTCAACAATAACTTGGAATTTTGGGTATAGTTGTCGTCTTAAGAATATAAATTGGCATGACAACTTGGCCATCTACCACAGGAGTAGATTTCTGTACGCAAGAGCCTGTTATATGATACTTGAGCCAGTTGATCCAACTTTTATTTAATATGCAAGCCTGAGCTTTGATCTTAGTTTTAGCATCGCTGGAAAATTTGAGAACCCATGAACATAACGTCTCAGCAGGAATAGGAATCCTTCATCATAGTGCACAAATGCAGAGTAGTCTAGAGAAATTAGGTCCCTAAGAGAAGGTCATAGCTCAGGTTCTCTGATGCAATGGCATAATTTTCATGAAAAGCTTCTTAAAGCGTATGGGTAGAGAGGAATATACCCAAATGAATTAATTGTATTGTGGTCCAGCCGTGCCATATTCCAAGTAATGTGTTGTTGTGGTATTGATATGCCCACATTACCAAGCTTAATTGATTAGAATACATCTGCTTGTTCACTAGGGGATTCATCCCGCTAATGGATGTGGGATTTATTGATTACCCATGATAACTATTGTTCAGAGTATAATCCTGAACGAATATTTAGTAGTTTTTCAGGTTTTGATCTGTTGGATTGCTAATGCCTTGTCAGGGATATCCCCGCATTAAGCAAGTAATTAGGTTGTCACTTTTATTAAAACCTTATTTAACTTGTAGTAGTCAATCAAGTTTAGTTGCCAATTGACTAAGGAGTTTATGAATTGCTATGCGAGTGATGCCACATGTGATAAAGCAACTTGAAAGTTACCTTTTAAGGATCACAACCTGCTGTTTATGGGTAAGAGTCCCATTACCTAAGCAGGTTGTTACCTAATAAGGGTGACTGAATGGGTTTAAGAGAAGGCGTTATGACACGTCTTTGTTTTAAACCCAAAAGAGGTCACATTGTGAGTCAGAGGGAGAATGTCTTAAACCTGATGAAGAAAATTATTATTTTGTGTGACCCTGGAGGCTTTATTCAATGACGACGGTTGACTTCTCCAATTGGGCGCCAACAGAAGAGTTGAGCACTGAATCCCTTATAAACTCCATTGCATTTTCTTATAAAGTAGATAATAGAGTTAAATAAGTGATTAGAGCTATATCTACCAATAACGATGCCTTCAAGTTTTAGTACTTTGATAATTAAAACTGTTTTGCTCTTGAGATCTGAGTTGGAAGGATAAGAGATCCTTTGTATATTTTATTGTTATCTCCGTGGACACTGCATAATGATAAGGAAGAAGAACCACTGAACCTAATCTTAGGTAAAGTTCTACAGGAGAGGGAGGGACTATCTATTATTATTACTCCAGACAAATTCAAAATAGGACAAACACCAATTTGCGCTGCCCAATAATCATCTTGGCTATCAGAAGTTCAACTAGAATAATGGTATTCATACTATTATTGCCCAATTCAATTTATTACTGACAACCCATACAATGCACATACAAAAAAAGCTTTGCAGTTAATCAAGAGAGCTGAAACAAATACTATTAGAAAAGAGTATATGGCTCCTAAAATTCAAAATTCAGTGCTCACTGCAAAGGGCAGTTTAGGATTAAGCTAGATTTTATAAGAAGATCTCATCAACCATGTTTTATAAGAACAAACTATAATTTTTTGGACTGAACTAGAGACCGTCAATAAGAATGTTCATAACTTGGCGTCACATGCTGATTAACTATATTTGAGGAACAGGTGATAAAAGCTGAGAAAGAGATCGAGAAAGTTGTAAAAATTAACGACCTCTGTGGAAAAAATAACTCCCCAAAGCTCAAGGAGGGTGAATTAATTAGAAAAAGAGTTTCAGAAGGTGGTTGATAAGAAGATGAAGAACGCTTATTCCAGATTAATGGCGATATAGCATGACTATTGAAATGCATAGAGGAACTTGAGAATTAAAATTATCATTGTGCGCAAATGGAGGCAGATGAAGCTGCCAACAACATGCGTGAAACTACAGTCAGGAAGATTCAACCACCCAGAAACATGCCTGGGTCATTTGGAGCATCTTTAGAAATGACCCCAAAAGTTACTTCTATGGTTTCTGGAGTTGTCAGGAAGGACATTCCCTATCAGTGGAGCCGCAGATGAAAATTGGAGTACACCAAAATTACCCACAATTCACAAGGACAACTCCCTGCGGTTTTCCAATTATTCAAAACTTTGATGCTTAGATTTAGTGACCAAAAAAAGGCATTGGCCATACTGAACTGTTTGAACACCAATTGCCAGAATCTTTTTTCTCCATCTGAACGGGGACAATTGGTCTTATAATGAAACCAATGAGGTCATTATGATAAAATTTTCAAGCCCTATGAAGATGTCTATTCACAAGCAGGAATTTATGGGCATCTAATTCCAAAAGGATGAGACTTTAGTAGCTTTTGCGGAACAATTCTACCAGGATCCCAGATCCTGGCCAAAGCGAAAGTACTAGAGGATTTTGATGCATGAATCAGAATGCAAGCGGTGCTTTGGCCCTAACAGGATTTGCATTATTTAATTGCTTCAATGCTAGTGACTCATATGTCCAAATCTCATTTGGTGGATCATCTAGAAATGTTAAGAGCAACCTTTGAAGCACCCAACCAAGCCCCAAATTTTATCATATCCTAGCCTAAAATAATGCGAAATTCTCCAAGGTGAATAGGGAGAAACAAAATTTAGTCACGATGGGAAATAAGCCTGAAGTACATAAACAAGCTGACAAGACGCAGATCCGTTGCCATTAATGTGAGAATCCTGGGCATTTAGACACTCAATTTTAGAAAAAGAAGCATAAGGAGCAAGTCTCTCTAGTACAGAAAAGAGAAGAAGATCAGTCAAGAATTGGAAAAGAGCCCGCAGGCTAGACAAGGAACATTCTGCACCATGGACAAACTTGTTCCACCTAGATTATTGATGATGATATAGATATTTTTGGCCTATTTGTAAATAGTGAAAAACATGACCTTCTCTATTAGGTTGTAAATTTGGACTTGAATGCCATTACCCAAACTAAAAAAAGGGGGATTGACCCTGGAATTGTAAAAAAAGTGGCTCGGCCATATGCTCATCAACTAATGGACAAGATTAGATCTACTGAGCGTTGAAAGTGGTCACTGCACAGGTTTGTGAGGGTATTCCTAACTTAAAAATTTCCCTGTATGATGATAAGGAATATGAATATGAGCTTATTATGGTTCAATTAACACTCAGTCATCGTTCTCCTATTATATCTAGGCACCTCCATCCTAAATCAACTAAAAACCCAATTAATAGTAAAATCTAGTATACTTAGAACAAGATATCTTTATTAGGGAAATACTCCCATACATATATAGTATTTTGGCATCTTAGTGCCCTTCTATTAGAATTGTCAGCATTTGTAGACAGAAAATAGCTTTGCACTCATTGACCTGCAGCTTCGGCATGCCATTGGTCATACTTCCTTTGACTTAATTCCCAGGCTAGGAAATCCTACCCTTGAATGGCAGTTGTAGGTGCAGCTGCCCCGGTCAACACCCTCCTCTGCCAGCAACTCCACGGGGCAATGGAGCCCCTTGTTGAGGGTATTCCTATCCCCAATTTTCCTCATGATTTTGATGAGGATTCAAAATATGAAATTGAGGAGCTCGCTTTTAGTGCAAGCCATGCCTGCATCAATGCAGCAAAAACTTCTCTTTTTGACCCCAATTATCCCCAAACCCAACGGCACATCAAGTCATTTACTTGTGTTCCAGCTCTCATCAATTTTGCTGAGCATCAACTTGCTCAATATGTTGAGGCGATGGACACCGCCGGCCTCATTAACAAAGAAAACCCCCAATTATACCTCCTTATGCCTCATGTCGCTGATGCTCCCACCCCAATGCTGTCTGCCATGGTCCGCCAGCCAAAGCGGGCGCTGTACAAAAGTTTCCCCTAAGCCTCCGCGCCATCTGATATGGCTTCCTAGGCTGATAACCTAGGGGCTATATTAGAAATTTTTTAATTTATGACAATCCCTTTGTTTAGCCCCTTTGTGAATAAAGATGCGTGGCGGCTCCCCCTTTTGGGTTGGGAACCACTAGTACTAAAAAAAGAAATCCTACCCTTGAGCTGGTAGACTATTGAGTATAATCCCTAACAAAGAAGGAAGTCTTAATCATTGAACTAATCTCAAATATTAGCTCAGAGCTCCCTCCCTCTGGAGCCTACAATCATTGATATCATTAATAATATTAGTGATTCCCAACCAATCCAATGTTATTATTTCATGTTGGTAAAAGCAAATTCTGGTTAAATTCCTAACTCATCCCCCACTTAACCATATTACTTCTCCCAACATTTCTACCAACGTAAATACCTTCGCCTAATCCCCTCACAGCTTAGAGGTGGCAGAACCCAATGTCAGCAATTATCACTGAAAATAAAACAAGATAGCAACTTAACGGCACTAATAGCTAAAAAAAGAATGACTAATCACAAAGAATGACTGGTACCCATTACCAAGTAAACTGTGGCTTAAAGCCAATCCATGAAACCACTGACCAATCATTAGTAAATTAATCCCAACTCATCGGTATTTTCTTGGCAAGTTCATAAGAACTTAGCATGTATCCAATTCATGATTTGGCCATTGGAGAGGCCCTTAATCATATAGGCTGTTGGGACCAGGGGTTCAGACCATTTGTCCCTTTCTAATTTATAGGCCGGGAAATCCTAAGTTCCTGGGTGCTGGATTTTAAGTAACTGCTTTCCTTGGTTGGAAAATTTTTCTTCAGGTTAATGTCCTTGGAGTCATAAGAACATACTTTTACCTCTTCCTAAATTAAATCGAGGAAGGCCAATTTAACTTAAAAATAGCAAAAGAATGCAATCTTTTTAATTTAACTGAGGCAAACCGACCAGGGGATGGTCATTACCGATGCTCAAAAGAGCTAAAATCCCACAATAAAAAAAATAAAGTCAAAACAAGATGGATGGATCCACTCGAACCAACACAAAATTCAAACAAAACACACCAACCAAGTCAGAAGCAGAAACTGCTATCCATCCATGGTAGTGGGTGAAGGGGACTTGGGAGGCTCTTCTTCCTCATCTGTTGTGGACATATAGTGGCACAAGTGGATAGCAATGGTGTGGGCGCATCATGGAAATGGGAGTCAAAAGAAAACAAATGGGTGCTTGAAACTCAATGTATGCGATGAGGAGGGTGGAAATATAGTCTGCAAGTGCTTTTTCCACCCCAAGGCGTACTTTAGGTAGGGTGGCGATGATTGCAAGGTTGTTGCAGGTAATGTATGTTTTTGGGATGAACTTTGCGACCGCTGCAACTTATTTAACTGCTGAATTGGCCACCTGATAGTATCAGGGATGATCTTTTTGCTGTTTTGGAAGCATGGTACTAGGTATGATAGGAGTTGGCAGGCCCATAGCCAGTAATGCAACTGATTTTCAATGCTTTACAGGTTGG